>JANZXR010094119.1:0-10286 GCA_027575705.1 Erythroxylum echinodendron
TAAGATCATCTTCTCTACTTCATTTTCAACTTCATATCATCTATAAAGATATTAGAGTCCATGATTAATCATGAACAGAACATACATACATACATATATATATGTGTGTGTTCTTCATCACTTTCACCCTAATTCTGCCCATGTCATGGTCTCTCACTACCAAAATCACCAAAACAAAACATGAACCTATCCACACTTCACATGCACTGCTCGAAATGTTCTAAGAAAAGTTTCAGGGTCCAACATAGGAGCACTTCCTCAAATAGTAGGAAAATACTAAAAGATATGGAAACTAATGGGGTATCTTCTAAACCATATTTTCATGTGCTAGAGTGGAGTTAGTGGTTTAAAGTAGAAAACTATTCACTACCGTGGTAGGGTTAGTAGTAGAAATAATAACTGCAAACTTTGCAAACTAACTCAGTAAATTAGTAGAGGAAGTATGTTGTTTAACTTACTTAGTCCGTAAGTTCTTGTGAATTATATGAAGGCATCATTTTTCAGTTCATTTGTGTAATAATGAGTACATTCAATTATCTATAAGAGGATTGAGAGTTTTCAGAGAAAGTTCTTATTGAGAGGTTCAAGTAAGATCTTGAATAGTTGTTAAATAAAGCATTTCAAATTAAAAATAACTCAATTCCTTGTATTATTTTATTATATGAACATAATAATAAAAGGTTGTTTTTACCATATCTCTTTTCTTTATATTTTGATTTATTTATGTTAAACACTTATATGATAAAATGTGAGTAAAACACCAAAATATAAGTGGCAAGAATTCAAAAACAAAAAGAGTTAGTGGTCAACAATCACGATGGAAGGCTAAGTTAGACTTTAGAGAACTTAAACTTGATTTCTAAAGACTTTGATAATTTTACTTAATTTCAATATGCCTAAGTACCCATAACACTTAGTATGATTGAAATATGAGAATTCTATTATTAAGCTATTTACTCTTTGTTCAAAAATTCTTTCATCTCTTCTTTATTGTATTTTCAATTATGCCTGATAGTAAAAGTAAAATGACAAATCAAAGGTTATTGTCTTACTTATCAATGGAATTTTGACATTGTATCAACATTTTAGCTGACACAATTTTGGACTATAATATTTTGAATGCAGTTGGATTGAGTTGCAAGGCCTTAATAATTATGGTTTAGCTAATAGAATAAATGGAATTAAATACCTTTCTTTTCTTTTTAAAATTATGATCTAGTTTAAAATTTTTAAAAAGTTATTGCAATTTTAGTTTCTTTAAGAAAAAAATTAAGAGTTTAAGTCAATATCAATATTTTATTAAGTAAATTAGACTTTAAATGCATAAAACTATTTGTTTGTTCTCTTAAATGATATATAAAAGTTTTTATATCGATATTTTAGAGGTGATTGATTTTTTCTTTACGATGTGGCTTCCAAAAATTTCCTTATAAGCAATAATGTTGTAGTTTTAACACCTTTATTGGCATATAATTATTTTGTTGTGATCAATAACTATATGTATAGTTTTGATGTTATAAAATATTCTGGTGAAATGTGAACCTTTACTGGCTTATTAAGTAATAGCATGTTTCCATATTAAGGGTTAAAACCTTAGAAGCACATGAGTAATATCATTGAGAATTTATTAAATACATTTCATTCATATGCATAATATTTGCATAAATAAATGCATCATGATTTAGTAAACATTGCAAAGATTGTTTGTGTGTTCCGGGGTATGAAAGGTTTAAAATGATCATGATGTGAATTGTGTATTGTTTATGTCTTGAATTTTGGTTTGCTCGATTATAATTAGTAAATTTGGAATTAATTGTTACAATAGGAAAATTGATGAATTAAAATGTACATTTAGCTTAGGAAAAATGTCAAGTGGTAAGATAAGTTGACACATAGAAAATTAGGATGACTAAGCCTATGAAAATGAGTGACATTTGGTATGAAAAATTTAGTGACAATTGGCATAGGTAATTAATTGACATATAGCAACAATGATTGAGTATAAATGGCCTAGCATATTGGTGGCATATCGTAGCTTATATATGGGACAAATGGAAGGCATGCCTAGTGACATATGTCATTGAAATATGGTGACATCTTGTACCTAGTTGAATTATGCTAATGCAAAAAGTGTTTCTGCTGAAACATTCACCATCTTCTTCTTTTCTCTCCATGTGAACTTATTTCTATCTCACATGTCTATATTTTGGTTTAAGTATTGCTAAATTGCCACACCAAATCTATACTTTTACCCTTCATAAAGTTAGGTAAAAAACTAGAACACTGTTGTTCTTATTGTGGCCTTTACTCTTTGCTGAAAACCATCTTATTTCCACTGTGATGATATTGTATGCAAGGACGGCTAGGTTAAGTTGGTGAATTAAAGTGGAACTTGAGCTAAACAAGTAAGTAAAGGATTGATCTTTACGGCGTGTTTTAATAGAAAGATTATGATGATTGAATTGGCATGGATTGTATATGATATGGATGATGAAGTACATTGGAATATGATGGAAGAACTTGGATACTTTTATGCTTTGTTCTTAATGTATAAAAACCGTGGGTTATAGGTTGTTATATAGATGAATTAGATTGGCATTTGAAGTAAAATGAAGGTGAATTTATTCTAAAGAAAGGTGCTAGTTTAATTTTCTTGAAATGGGAAAGGACTAGAATCATATGTATGATAGTGAATGATAGTTTTTGTTTTGTTTTGATGCATTAAAGACAATAGTTTATATGCTTCCAATTGAATAATTTTGAGTTAGAATTGGACATGAAATTGATAAGGAATTGGAGTATAACTTAGGTATAATTGAGGTATAGTTAATGGACTGTTATGAAGATGTTTTGAATTTGGTACAAAAAAGGTGTTAGAATCTGGAAAAAAATTAAATGAAATGGATGGTCAACCTTCGGTTCACTCATCCCATGATCATGGAAGCTATATTATCTCCTTCCCATGATCGCGGGAAATGATTTGAAGTGAAAAAAACTCTGTTTTGTGTGATTGTTGAATTAACTAAGGATAAGTCACTTTACTTCGGTACATTTGGACTTAACTGAGACTTGAAAAGAACTTAGATAGTTGCTTGATTGATTGATTAAGGGTTTGATAAGTTTAGGATGTTAATTGATGTTATAACTTAAGTAATCGATTGTTTTGATATCGATGTATCTAAATCTGGAAATTATGAGTTGTAAAAGGAATAAAGGTATTCTTATGAATACAAATGTGATCCAAAAGATATGAATAATTTATTAGGAACGAATGAATAAGAATTAGGAAATTGTGTGAATACATATAATGCTAGAAAAGGATTGGTGAATGTATAGTTGATGAATTTAGAATATTCAAGTTTACTTAAGGTATAAACCTAATTGCAAACTAGTTATATCCAAGCTATGATGCATGAATGGTTAAGATTTAAGAACAAGGATACATACCTGAAAAATCAATTGAGCATATATTGAACATGACACATATACATGTGCATGATTGAATGTTTAAATGATTGATCAACTTCGTAATGTGTTAAATGTAATGCCAGATTTTTTGAGCCCTTTTGAATTAGTCTGTACTTGGAGATACTACTGTATATTAATATATACATGGTTGTATATGAGTTTAAAAATGTATTAGAATCCTTTCGGTATATATGCCAGTGATATATAATGTTATATGCCCTTACATGAACTTAAAGTTCATCGGTATTCGAAATCTTGAATTCTGACATATAAGCTTCTAAGTATAAAATCGATTTCATTGGATGGATATGGCCATGGTGGCTGAGTTAAATGTATTCTAATGCCTTATAGGTGATTATATATGATTTATAGATTTATTTGACAATTAGAAAGCTTAATTTGAAAAGTTGATGTATATAAGGGCTTATTTACAACCTTTTAAAAGTTAAGGGACTTAAATGTAATTTTTCAATTCTTGGAGGACCAATATGTAATTTTATAAAGTTAAGGAGCTTAATTATAATTGGAAAAAGTTCGAGGACCAAAATGAAAATAAAAGTTTTGGTCATTCTCAAATTTTGGGCTTAGTTGCAAATTTAGGAAAAGTTTGAAGGGTATAATGGTAATTTCACATAAACTAAGGGCAAAAAGGTAAATTCACCATGTTTAGCCAAACAACAGTCAAATTCTAGACCCTTATTCACCTTATGGCCATGCACCCCCTTTATTTGGCATTAAATCACTTTGTTTTAGTTAAAATAAAGGAGAAGAAAGGAGAAGAGAGGAGGAAAAGTGGAGTTTTGGCCATCACCCATCTTTCACCACTTTTTTTTATTCTTTAACCCAAACCTAGGTGTTCTAAGGTAATTTGGGGTCAAGGAACTCAATCTATCATTAGATTTGAGAAATTATCAAAGGATTGGAAGATATCACCAAAGGAAAGTTTAGGTAAATTTTGTCTCATCTATCTCTACATTATGATTTTGGATTTGGTGTTAAGATATGCTGTTCTCCATGCTTAATTATCCATGAAACATGGTTTAGATGAATGAAAAGAGTCATGGAGAGGTTTCTTTAATCCAAAACTAAAATGGTCTCTCTTTGGTTAAAGTTGGTGAAATTGTGAATATATTTTAAAATTGATGGCTTAAATAAACTCTATAATGTTAATTGTGTATGTATAATGTGAATTGATGATGAGAAATGAGGAAGAAGTACATTAGAAGGAGGCAATCAATTTATGCATTTAGGTGTTTGATAAAATGCCTAAGTGAACTTGGCTTAGGATTTAAGAATTTTGATGGTGTGCATTGGAAAGAAACTTTCATGTTCACTTAGAGTAAACTTGAATTGTTGCTTAGATTGATGAGTAGTGGCCTAATTTGTTTGGATTAAAATGTGCTCAATTATACTTTGAAGTGTGTAGGTATTGGGTCAAGGGATTACATGCCTTGCAAAAATGTAAAAGAAAGCTTATATGAATAAGAAGGGAATTTTCTATGTGAGAAGCTTAATGGTTGAATCCTATAGCTAATGTGTTTATACATTTACGAGTTGAAGTATAAATATAAGTTATATGTTGGAGTAGTAGTAACTACATTACATTTGTATGTATAAAGGTTCGGGAGCTGTGGATCAAGAAGCTCGTGTAGAGGATTGTTGAAATCAAAGGAGTATATACCTTCTTTTGAGGTGAGTTAGGGAAAACATATCTCTCAAATAGGATTAGGACATTCCAAGACATGCATGATGACTTGCATTTGAATTTTGAACCTAGGTAATGCATAGTATAATTGATTTTCAAATAAATGCTACTATTCTTATGTATTTAATAAATGACCTTGTTTTCAATGACTCTTTGCATTTAGAGTGAAACCTATGTTTTTATTTCATATTTTGAGAAATGATATTGTTTTCATCAATTAAAGGGTAAAGGACAATGTTTGATTTTCTTATTATAGTTTTGAATAACTTTTCACTAGAGTGAAAAAGATAACTTTCAATGCATGAAAAATGTTTTGAAACTTACACATGCTTAACTGATTCATGTATACTGTATACATGTATTCTATTTTGTCTTAGAGCCTTGGCGCGATTCCATTTTTTCGATTGGACAGAAAAATAAAGACATGGTACCTTGATTTTAGTATTCAATATTTGCATATGATTTTTGATGATTGGTGAGGAAATGATTGGCCAATCGTGTTTTGGGCACAACTGATTAGGAGACCCTCGTACCCTTGATGCTGGTACAAAAAAGTCAAGTCCTTGTAGCCACACCATTCTACAGGGCTCGCTAGTGATTGAACACCTAACGGTTTGGTCACCGAAGAGGTCATCACCTAGGGTCATGATGCTCTTGTCCACTATAATTTGGACTCACCACATATGAAAGTTGAGCTAACATCGAGATTCGGTGGGTGTACACACTAGTTTGGCCTACTAGTGGTGAGACACATAATTGTTTTGGCTTATTCTGATAATTGGCTTCCTAAAGTGATTTGATTTTTATATGTGATGCTTTTGTGCTTTTGTGTACTAAACCTAGAACCTATTTTCATTGAATGAGTGATTAATAGGTTAGGCCTGTGTGGTTCCTAACTAGTATGGCATAAGCTATACACTAGGTCTATGTGCTTTATGTTATACATATTCACTTTATAGGTGGTTATGTGCATATTAGATGTATACAACTATTCTTAGGTTATTTAGACTGTTTTGGTGTGTACCGAGTTCTATTTGTGATATATGTTTCTTCGCTTTCTAACCATGCAGGTTAATTTGTGAGCCTGAAGCTCTGAGTGGTTCGTGCAGTCTTTTGACATATTCAGGGTATTATCGCACGTGGGTGGTCTCTATTTTGTTCTTTTGTTGTACAGTGGCTCATGATTAAGTTGATATGATTTAAAAATTTTGTAAAGTAACTATTGACTATCTTATGGTTTGTAAATGACTTATGTGGGAACCTCTTTTTGCTGTCTAAATGTTTTAGTTAGCCTTGCATAGTCAGGTTAAGTGATTTTGGTAGTTATCCTTAGCCTAGGTATGTGGTGGTTGTCATGTGCCCGATGTGGTTCTGAGTCGTGACATAAAACATATATGTATTATATGAATAAAGAAGCACAAATTGATTGTCAACATCTAGACTGTTAGGCCCCATTTTTAGAGTCTAACTCGTAAGTCAAATGTGAGTGCATCACTCTACATGGTTCTTGTAATGGAATCTCATTAGCCATTATAGGTTCATCTTCATTCTCATTACATCCCAAGATTCCATATTTGAACACTTGATAATTGACAATTTATGCATATGTTTATATCCTCAATTGTCACTCTAAACGTATCGCTCATTTTATCTCTTATTTTCACATCAAACTAAGTATATTTCAAGCTCCATTCAAGCCTAAATGTATCATATGAAAGCATTGATAAGTCCACAACTTATAAATGTATATAATTTGGGACAATAAACATAACTTTCACTATGATTGTCGAATCAAGATCATTCAAGTATGGTTTTGAAGAGGACTTCGATTTCTACAACTTTCATGAAGACCCCAAAGAGAGATTTTGTCGTTTAAAGGTTCAAAATTGCACATTATATAACTATCCTGAGAATATCTACTTAACGGACATATGTCCCTCCAAACGGACATGAATTGAGCTGGAACGCTGGAATTCCTGAGAAGGTCTACCCAACGGACATTTACAGATCAATTTCTAGATTTCTAACTCCTACAAGTTACCTATGACCCTCTTATGCTTATCTATCATTTCTAAATTATTTTCCTCATCATTTTCCCTTCATTATCACTTTCATTTCAACTCAATATCATTTACATCTAAATCATAATCTATGTTTGGTCATCAATCCAAAACCTAAAATTCAAACTTATGCACATTTATCATAATTTCTACACATGTTCAACTCCCTTTATCACCTTCATTTCATGTCTAACTTATCACATTAATTATTCCTATTTCAAGACACTACAGTATTCTTTTCCTATTAAATCAAGTTAGAAATGGACTATAAGGTGTCCAGCATGCACCAGCATCACTAACTTGTAAAAATCCTATCTTTCAATTCTGATCTCTAAAAATTACACACTTTATATCATTATAAAGCTAAGAGGATAAACTACAACTTCTAAAATTCAACCTTGTCCAAATCAGCCTAGATTAATATAGTTTTTCACCTAAAGTCAGAACACAGATTTTACCCTTATGAATACTTGAAAATGCAATGCGAAAACTTCGAAAGTCACGATCAAAACATAATCATATTTCATTAACATCAAAAGAAGAGAGTTTTACAAAGCTTTAATGGGCATTTCAAGACCCAAATACATTATTGGTCTCATAATCCAAAAATATAAAATATACATGAACTAGTGTTATTTGAAATGCGGCTAAAGCCTTTAATTTTCATATACTAACTTAAATACAAAAATAAGTAAAATTGGAGTGGTGTCTTGACTCTCTATCACTCGATCTCTTGCGCTTCACCTGGAGACGGGGAGGAATGAGGGGTGAGCTTAAAAGCTCATGGGTAATAAGTTTATAGCAGAGAAATAAACAAAACTATTGAAAATATTCATTGCCATAGAAAATTGCATTGAATCCATAAAACACGTATTTCTAAAATTCTCAAGCTTGTCAAACAATTCATAAACAATATAAGTCATGTATTCATCAAACTTGTCAATAAATCATAAACAACTTAGGCACTTATAATGATTTGGGTAGTCCATATACATGAGGGACATCTTGCGAAGCTCTGATAAACATAAGGAAATTCTTGCAAATCACCATCAAACATGAGGGAGTTCTTGTGAATCTCCAGTAAATATGAGGGAGTCCATGATGGAGCTCTATCTCCCTAGCAGGCAGGTAGGAGAAGAGGGAGTCCATGATAGAGCTTTATCTCCCTAGCGGGCAAGTGGGAGAAGCCTTTGACATAGTCAACGTGATGTGACATAACATGATTGACCACCACAAACCCACACAAACATGAATTTCATGACTCATAAACATATTGCTCAAAAAGCACATTTCAGAAACATGATTTCCATAAGCATGATAAATTTCAAATACAATTTCCATCATCATTTCATAAATCATCAATAAGATTCATGTACCAAATATATAGCAATTACTTAAATCATTTAAGAAGCAACAAATGCAATATTTATAAAGCGATTAAAATCATTTAACTATATTGATTTGGAAAAATACTCAACTATAAACATATAACCCATCTGGATTCCTTGCTTAAAAACTTGCTTAAAAATGCCCCTCCTCTTGCTCCTTTTGGCTCTCTTGATTCCCTTTAACATTTGAAAAATTCCAATTCAATAGGAATACAAATTGAAAACCCAAAAAGGATATTCGCTAAAAATTAATTCTAGAATACTTAAACCCATCATGAACCAAAACCCTTCCAAAAAATCTAAAGGATTAAAAATGGACTTACCTTGAATCTTCACCAAACAAAGAGATGTTTAGCTCAAATGGAAGTTCTTCTCTTCCTCTTTCGCTTCTCTTCTTAAATAACCTCAAAATCACTCTTGAAAACTAAGAAAAGATGAAACCCTAACTTTGTCTTCTTTCTTTTTCTCTCATAGACGAGTCTCTCTCATTTCTCTTTCTCTTTCATGTTTTGCTCTTCTTCTCTCCCTTAATTCACCTTTTTCTTCCTCTAATGAACAAGACAACATTTTTCCTCTTCTAATTCTACCCTTAATGAGTGCTAAATGTCCACTTTACCCTTCCTTTAATGCTTCATGGCTTTTATACTTAAGTGACATGCCACAATTGCCCTTTATACATTCTTACTGCTTTAATCTAAGTAAGTAGTAAAATAAAACCTACTAACACTAAAATAAATAATTAAACTCCAAAAATAATTCTGTTATGACCTCATAATTTATTTAAATCATACTTAACTAAACAAAAAATTCCGGGGGCTAACATAGACATTGCTAAATCATCAAGGCAATAGCTTATCCAGAGCGTACTATAAGTTAACTGATAATTGTGCTTTACATGATATTTTAGGGTTCAATTTGTTAAGTATTTAATGTTAATTTGAGTGTTTAGTGTGTATTTACGTTTTAATTGTGTTAGTTTATGTGTTTAAGTTTTTTTATAGTTCAGTATGAGTCTTTGAGCTTAAATGATATATTTTTGAGTTACCTTTATGTGTTTGTTAGTGTTTCAAGGTGAACGGCAAAGAATGGAGACTTTTTGACGAGTTTTGGGATAAAAACATAACCTACGATCATGGCACAATAGGCACGATTGTGACAAAAAGAGACTAGTTGATAGGACCCTAGCCATGATTGTGCACTTTGGGCCACAATCATGACAGAGAGCTATATGTCAGGCCATGATCGTGACAAAAAGGGTTAGACTCCCGCCACAATCGTGTCAGGTAGGGCCACGATTATGGTCTACGTTGGGCTGATACAGAAACTCAAATTTCGCAAGATTTTTAAAATCATTTCGACCCCGAATTAACCCTAGGGCTTCTAAGATATAAATAGAACATTATAAGATAGAAGGAGAGTCTTTTAAGAGCTTTCACATCCAGCCTAAGTTCAAAAACCCTAGAGAGCTATTGGATGATTTGAAGAAGGAGATGAAGGAAAAGAGACACGAAGATGAAGCTTGATGCAAAGTACATCTTAGAATAGGTGGTTTCCCGCATTCACTGCCTCTATTAATCCGTTCCGAGTGTATTTTCCAATTTATTTTAGTTTTATTGATGTATGAAATTGAGATAATTGTTGAGAATAGGTTATGTCAAATGTTGA
>JANZXR010094160.1:0-10285 GCA_027575705.1 Erythroxylum echinodendron
TGTTAATTATGTGGATTTGATATTTTTGTCTAATATATCCTCAATTTTATTTCCAATCACTTAGAATAGACTTGGAATAGATAAAGATAGGATGGTGATGAGTTTACTTATTGCTCAAACTCAAAGAATAATTAAACTCTTGGATTATATATTCTGTATGTTTTCTTCAACTGAATAAGGAAATAACTTATAGATGTCATAACAATCTAGAAGTCCTCGGGAATTACGAAGGAGTCTACTAGGTCTTTCCATTGACAAGTTTTTTCATAGTTCTTCATAGTTTTAATTCAATGGAGGATGATGATCAGGTTTCTGTCGAGATGGCCAATCTGTTGGTGAATGGAGAGGATGATGATGACATTGTTTTTGAAGATGATGATGACATGATGGAGATCTTAACACTACTATAAACCTATCCCTTTGTCTAGTTAGACGTTTTTGGATAGACAAGGTGTTCAATTTTAAAGCGATGAAACAGACGTTAGCTTCGCTTTGGAGACCTTTTTTGGGTATGATGGTTAGTGAGGAGAGTAGTGGGGTATATATCTTTCAATTTTTCCACAAAGTAGACATGGACCAAGTTCTGGAAATGACTCCTTGGACTTTTGATAACCAACTCTTACTTATGGGTAAAATTGAAGGAACTGCTCATCCTTATGAGATGCCTTTTTTCCATACTCCTTCATAGGTGCAGATTCACAAGTTAAAGGAGGGGTTTATGACTGAACGTGTCGTTATTTAGTTAGGCAATGAATTGGGAAGCTTTTTTAGAAACTGACCCTAACAATTTTAAAGGACCACGACATTCATATATGAGGTTGTGATATCAACACGATCTTTGTACCCCAATTCGACAGACTCTGAAACTCTATGCAAAGGAAAGGAGTTGGTTCTTTTTAACCCTCATGTTTGAGCCACTGCCCAGTTTATGCTTCCTATGTGCTCTTATGGGCCATACAGAATGCTATTGTCGATGTCTTTTAAATAAGGGAAACACTCCATTAGTACAAAAGTTTAGACCAGAGATCCGTGCTCCTAGCAGGAGAAACCAGTTGCATATAGGAGAATGGTGGTTAAGGGAGGAGGGCAGAGGAGTGTGGAATGTGGATAGTAAACGTGATAGTTATGGAAGTTCCGCTGCTGGTGGGATTTTTCAAATTTTGAATCCTGATAGAAACACGAAGGGATTAATAGGCATGGATTATAGAGAAAATCGAAACTTACCCAAAGAGAATCCTATAATTGACAACTTATGTAGTGGTCAGGGTTTGGGTGGCTCTACTAATGGGGAGGGAATTGTGATTATGGACTCCAGATGAAGGCGAATAGGATCCGAGCCCAACAACACAAAATCATGACAACCAAGTTTAAATAAGTGGTACTTCGGTGTCAAAAGATGGAGCAGCGGCAGGTACTGGGATCTAGGCCTGTCGAAAGAAATGAGTATCATAAGCTGGAGCTGTCGTGGGCTGGGCAACCCACGAACAATTCGTACCCTACAGGATATTGTTAGAGATAAGAAGCCTTCTTTTGTTTTTCTTATTAAAACGATTTGTCACTCCAATAAAATTAAAGAAATAATAACTTTATTAAATTTTGGTGGTTTTTTGAATGTCGACAGTGATGGTCATAATGGAAGTTTGGCTTTCCTTTGGAAGGGTTGTTCTTCTGTTTCACTCATAAGCTCTTGTGCGAGATACATTGACGTCGAAGTGGAAGTTGCTCAGATTGGTAACTGGCAGGTGACAGGTTTTTATGGAGAGCCTGACAGGGCTAGACGCTCTTACTCCTGGCAATTACTGGACGTGTTGGCATCCCACAATGATCTCCTTTGGATCTGTTTAGGGGATTTTAATGATCTTCTTGTTGTTAATGAGAAGAGAGGCTGAAGACCACAACCTAGTTCTCTCATTCAGGAAATGCAGTATCGGATGCTAACTTAATTGATTTTTTGATGTTAGGTTATGCCTTTACTTAGGAATATTGGGGTTTTTTGGCAATTTGATTAAAGAGAAATCGGATCGTATTCTTGTAACGTAGTGCATATGGGACTTGGTTCCATAATGTGATTTTGTTATATATTGTTGATTCAATGGAACTCTTATTCAGTTTCATATTTTCTCATATATTTTGTGCACGCATATTTTGCTTAGTTTTGAGAAATGTCGTTTAATTTGGACCTAGAATAATTTGGACCTAGAATAAACATATGGTTTATTCATTAAGTTGACGGGCGAATAATGAGACATTTTGTATATGTAATACATGGAAGATACTATTCACTATTCGAGGACCTATTGTCATGATTCATATATTTGATTTCTTGTCATCATTCATATGGTCCATTTCATACAACTTTATCCTACCCACTAAACTCTGTTGCCCACCTACCTATCTTATCGTCTTTGTGATGGCTGAAGGCTTTGAGTGGTTTTAGTGGATTTATATCCAACAGTTTGGTCCCCTGTTCTCGCCTAGCAGCTCATGCACCATCTCTGTTGCTTACGGAAGAGGATAGAAAAGCTCTAACTTGCACAAAAAACATTCAGATCTAAGGAAGAAAGGCAATGGCGGGAGGTAGCTTTCGCTACTGTTTTTACATATATATTACGGTTATATATATGATGCTTAATGCATGTGTTTTATACGTTCATGTTCTGTATAAAATGCATGCCTTTGCTTGGTTTATTTACCTTTGCTTGGTTTATTTTACATAACGGTGTTTCAACTGATAAGTTTTTCGCTTTTGGTATGATTATTGAGGACTGCATATCTCTTTTGTCGGAGATACTAATCACTAGATGTAGTTTTGTTTACAGGTTTACGAATGTTGTTACTCATACGTTACCTGTTGGAGCATATTCTGATGCAAACTTGGGGATTTGGTTCTCTGTGCCACCTCCATCTCTATTGAATATTTTAATTTCTTCCTAACGAATTTCCAAATTTTATTTTAAAAAAAAACTCGGGCGAGTAAGCGCACGGTTACAAATTACAATAGAAACTCCTGAAAAGCAAACTTGAATAAAGGAGGGACCTAAAACCCTAACCCTCGTCTCTGGTTCAACCCTTTTTTCCTTTCCTGGGTCCATTTATGCTCTTGCTTCTTGCTATCCACAAAATTGATGCTTTGGAATCCAGAAGATAATTCAACATGCAGCCTCGGTCCAATTCTCAACGTTCTAATCGGTTCCAATTCAATGTTGTTTCTTCTGCTGCTCAACATCAACAGGTATGTTTCCGCCCCTCACACTCTCTATGTCCCCGCTTTCTTTATAATTTTATTAAAAGGTGGCTTCTTTTCTTTCTCTGATGCTGGTTTGCTTGTGCGCCTTTATCATTGTTAATGCAGCCGATGGGTACGTTCAATCCTCAACTTACACTTCCTTCTAACTATTCCAATACACTTATTCAATCACCTTTCATGGCATTGGCGACCCCTCCTAATCTTCTTCCGGGTCAGCGTCAACCGGGTTTTTATCCTGAAAACTTGGTGAATAATTTCAATGCTGTTCCCATGTTTTTGAACCAATGCCAATTATTTGGACAAAATTTTCCTCCTAATTTTTCCAATTTGCCTGGACAGCTCCTTCATAATTTCGGTTTCCCTAACTTACAAGTCCCTAATTTACAAACTCCGGTTCAGAATTTGAATCATGCTATGCCTATGCAAATGCCAAATCTCTCTCAAGAATGTCTCCAAGCTTTGGGGACCCTAAGTCCCAATTTTATTGTAAATCCTATGGTGGGTGTCGGAAACGGACAACAAGTTTACTCCAATGAGCAAAACCTTGTAGTACCTGCAAATAATGGAAACACATCGAAACCAATGCCTCTGACAACTCAAGTAGTACAAGGGAACTCATTTGCATTGAACTCTGAATCCTCCACATTCACTAGGCAGCAGGTAAACCGCATTGCTAGTTAACCTCTTTAGTTTCTCTTTCTTGTTATCTCGGTAGGCTAGTTCATTTAAAGTTCCAGTTGAGCATGCTTTGTGATCTTTTGAGTAGACTACAAGCCTCGGTTCATTTCTCTTCATGTTTGGCAATGAGGCATAATGCTTATCGGTGATAGATTAGGTGCATGAACACGAAATTAAAAGAATGTGTATGTAATAACATATTATTGTGTAAGCAATAAAAGAATGGCACAAGGAATATGATACTGTTATACAAATAATAAAAGAAATGAAGTATTGAATTGGACACTTTTCAGTATGTAAGTTGAATGGAGCCGAATCATTTGGAATGATCTGCTCCTCGTTGTTGTTATTAGGTGACCTGGAGTGTTTATGATTGATTGCATCTCTTTTGTCATTATTTGTGCCTTAAATAGATTTCCTAAGTAAGTGCATTCCTCTAGATGTTGCCACATAAGTGACAGGAGTTTGTGCCTTTGTTTCTGTACCTCATGCTTTTCTGTCTGAAGTATAATGTTGAATTTGTCATATATGCTTAATCATTAATGTGATAACATTTTGGTTATTTTTTACTGTCGACAACTGTTCTAAAATATGAAATGAGTTTCAGATCATACTTTTCTATTTTTGACTATGTATGATGTTCTCATGTGTGTCCAAAATACTATTGCAGGGTAATCGAGCAAAAACTAATGGGCACACTAATTCCAAATTCAATGGAAAAAGCTTCCAATGCAAAGATTTCAGGAGACATATAAAGAAAGAGGCATTGAATTCAGGGTCTGTATTTTTATCTACATTTCTTATATGTTTACATTTGAATGGTATGCATATATGAATCATGATCTGCTACGTTTCTTATATGTTTATATTTGAATGGTATGCATATATGAATCATGATCATGATTCTTTTAATTTCATTAGGTATCAGAAATCACAGTTCCATCACATTGAGAATAGGAAAAGGAAGTTTGTCTCATCTAATGGACAAAAGGAAACAGGTTTGTGATTTTATGCCTTGATATAAAAGATTTTTTCTACTGAAAGATGGACTAACATGGCCATGTTTGCAGCCAGTCAGCATGCACCTGTCTTGCATTTTGCACTTGATTATTTTGTCTACCTTCCTATCTATCTCCTTGCCCTCCCTCCCATGCTCCCAAAATAAACTAATAGGATGTATATTCCTTGTTCTCCCTATGTCTGTAATATGTGAAATATGGCTTTGTATGCAATTTGGACAAGTGTTGCTCTATTTTTGGGAGCATTTTCTATTTGAAAAATGCTTAAGATCCGAACTTTCTTCCTTGATGGGGAAGAAATTCATTACAAGCCTTCTTTGGCTTCTTGTTAGAATCAGCACTATTCTTCCTTTGATTGTCTGCAAGAAATCCCAAGCATCTAATGAATTTTAGGTTCTTATTGAATTTTATGTCCATTTACTTGCAGAGTTGGCTGATACCTTTCTGCTTTCAATATCCTGATACAATTATGGGCATATCAAATAGTAATATATATATATAACAATTAAAGATAACTAATAGTCATTCTACCAAGTTGTTGATAGGATTCTGGGTTTTTTCAGATTGCAGATCAGACTAAGGTGGTCAGCAAACATTTTTTTTTAACCATACTCCTTTTTTTGTAAAGCATATAAATTACAGGATTTAAAAAGAAGGGGGGAAAACCTCATTGACAAAATTGAATAATTTTTTCTTGGAAAACTCAAATTTCATGTTTTCCATATTAGATTATACATTCAAGGACTGCTCGAGAGGTTACCAAAATTTTTTCAATTAAAGCCAATGCCATTTCACCTAGAATTTTATTTTCTCTAGTTATGTATTGATGGTGGTCAATGTGGTTTGAAATGTTTCCTTGTCTATGCTAGGGCATGGCTATGAGAGGGCTGCAAAATTCAGTCCATTGCATCCTATGAACCAAACTCATGGAAAGAAAAGGTAATTCATGCTTAATCTGTCTTTGAGGTATACTTTACTTACAAAGATAATCACTTCTATGTTCCTACTACTTATGCTAATTTCTTATTGCTGTCTTCTTCAATTTTTTGTTTTTCTATTTTGTCCTTTTACTAATTGAAGAGTATCAATAACATGCATGTTGAAGTTCATTTATATTTTCCAATCATCAAAATTTTATCATCAGTTCTTGAAAAATAGAAAAATTCAATAGAAATTTTATTTATTATAAAAAAACAGAAAATATGAATATAGTAGGCTGATAAAAAACTCTTTTTTTGTTGATTCTTAAGGGAGTTTCTTGAAAGACTTAAATTAATTTTTCTTCAATTGTACGAGTATTGCATAAAAAGACGAAAGAGAATTGAAATAGAAAATCAATATCATAGAAGTGTGAAATATGCTATCCTTTCTTCTTTTCTTTTTGAGTAATTCAACTGTATTTTTTGATCTCATTCATTACTAGGAGACCTGCACATTATTAACATGAAAGGCAATGTGAACGGGGAATTTGTGCTATTGCAAACTTTAATTCCAATTTAATTTATGTAGGAAAGAAGGATACCTTCTATCATCATGGATATTGTTCTGCTGTTATGATATCTTATCCTACTTGATTTCAGTATACTACCACAATTTTCTGATGAGGGGGAATTTTAATTGAAACATATTTGTTGGTTAAAAAATAAAAGTTATTATGATTTGAAGTAAAGAAGGATTTTAGGTGGATAAGATGCCATTTACTTTTAGTTATTTTATTATAAAAAAAATGAAGCATTATTGTTGGTTAAACTCTGCTAAAGGGAGAAAAGTAAGTTCTCTTTTGCATATTTTCTGTTATATGTTTCGGCTGTGCTTTCAATGGATAATTTACTTGCTTAACGTTTGCATGGTCAGTTATAAAAATTTGATGTTTATGTGAGTTATTCAATAGCTACTTTCTTAATGCATTTTGTTGACCCTTCTCTTTTTTTCCTGACATTTCTGTTTATTTTTTGCTTAAGGTCCCTTGCTTTGACTTATACGGAACAAGAAATCAGGATATGGCGTGAGCAGCGTAGAAAGAACTATCCATCTAAGGCTAACATAGAGAAGGTTTTGTTTCCTGCTGTAGCATTTACCTTGCTTATCTAAGTCAAACAGTTTTCTTTAGATGTGCTTTATTTGCAGCAGGCTGAAAAGTTGGCAGACTCTGATGCTATCAATAGGGAGACCAAATTACGTCGTGAGGTGACACTCTTATAACATTAAATCCTTGATACCCATGTTGTGTCATGTCTACTGTACCTTTAAAAAAGATAAGTCTTAATTATGCAATTATTAAAATTTCTGCTTAAACCTCTATACATTTGTTGCTTTCATGCTCTTAAACTGGCCGTGTAACAAACGAGTTGCTCAGTTGCTTGACATTTCTATTGTAAATGGTGGCTCAGCTTAATGGGATGTCTAGAAATAAATCATCTTGCTCTATTGCTGACTGCTAACTTTTCAGTTTTCCAGCATATATTTTATTTTGTTCTAGTCTTTTAAAAAAATTAGGGCCGCATCTTATTATGCATATTTTCCCTTATTGACTGAATCAACTTCACTGTTTGGGCTCATTCTAGCAGTTTTTTGTCTGTAGGAGATATTATCTTCGTATATAAATGTGCCAAAATTGGAAGTTGCTATTATACTACGGGATTTCTACATAATACCTACGTTGTCATTGCTCGCAAGTTGAATTTAAACTAGTTTTTGAACTTCTTTTGAGTAGACCAGAGACCCAGGTGCAATGTGTAGGTTTCCAAGCATTTTGTAACCTATTAATGCTTATGCTCTCAGTCCTTTAGGGGCCATGAATCAGTTTTTATGCATAGAATAGAGCCACTTGTTTATAGAGATGGAAAGAAATGGTTAGTGGTTTTCTGTGGGATAGATTTATTATCGTCAGTTGGCAACGCAGAGGGCTGAATCAGTTTTTGGCTTTTGGTAATCATTTCACTGTTGTATGCAGCAACTCAAGGAGATTTTGTCAAAGCAGGCTGAGTTGGGAGTTGAAGTTGCAGAGATACCATCACACTATCTAACTGATTCACAGAAACAAGCACATGGAACAGAGGGGAATGGAAGACCATTCACTAAGAAGCGGAGATCTCGGAGCAGGCATGCTAAAAGAGGGCGAGACAACAGAAATAAATGGTCAAAACAACAAGAAACTGTAAACAAGGATCCTTCAAAGAGGCAGTTGAGTCTTTTGCAGAAGCTTCTGAGCTCAGATATCAGGAGAGAGAAGCACCGATTATTGCAGGTGTTGAGATTCATGGTAATGAACTCTTTCTTTGAGGATTGGCCAGAGAAGGCATTAAAATATCCTTTGGTAGTACTTAAAGAAGATGGGTTTGAGAATGAGATTTTAAAATCCTCACTCGCAAAAAATGCTTTGGAAATCACAAACAAGACTGTAACTGAAAATATGGATGGTGGTGGTGCTGATGACAATCAAGGCGTTATAGTACAAAAAGGACAATCTGTAAGTGGAAAGGATTTTGTTGTTGGAAGAACTGAAGAAGGGGGAGGAGGAGAAGTCATTGAGTGAGATTTTAGCTTTGTAGATCCCACCTCAAACTGGTTGCAATGTCAGTCATTACTGAATGAACTGCCCCTTTTCATTTGTTCCCTTAGTTAATTTGGATTTGGAGATATCAGAGGATAACAATTGGGGTATATAATGGAGGCTGTACTGAAGTGCATAAAGCGACATAGGATGTACATTATCATGTTAACTTGGATAGAATGAAACTGAAAGGAAAATAATTATAAAACACGGGTAGTTTGTAGAAAGCTTAAATTAATTACAAACTTTTCTTTTTATCCAGGAAAAGAAAGTTATTTCTGAATGTATGATTGGCGTAAACGTTCAGCATAAATTTTCCTATATTGATCTCATTAAGAAGATTCATTTCCATTGGAAGTAGTTTGTCCAAGAATGGAGCTTTTTACCCCAATAGAATCATTAACTCCATGAGTCGCAAATTCCACGTTGAATGATTACGCATGTTTGTCATAATCAACATATTCAGATTGTTTATTAGAGAGACGTAGCACCAAATCATTAACTCTTATTGGTTAAAAAGACCTGGTGTTACGTGAAAGTCATAGCAGAAATTTCAATCTATATATATAAAGTATCAAAGAGTTAAGTGTGCGTTGATAATTGTAACTTCTTTCAACCTTACAATTTTAAGTTTTTTAAATAATCTAAATATCCTGGGATTGTACACCATTTTTTTCCCCTGAAACATTAACGCTAATATGCATGAATCAAAATTGTAATCTCAATATTTAGCATTTAAAGGAAATTCTATCTGTTGATAGCTTGAGTAAAATTTGGTCCATTTAGTTCAAAGATGAAAACACACGTGTTAAGATTTTCAGAAGTCAACCAGATTATTTAGGATATTCTTAAGCATGGGAATTAGAAAGAAAGTCAGAGTCAAGATGGTTTGAACATGATTAACATATGCTTTAAAAATATTTATTTATTGGTAGGTGGAGAGTTAGGACTTTACTATAATTAGAGGATAATTAGAAACATTTTAATATCAGAAAAGTAGGAGGACAATCATACATAAAACTTAAAAACTTATCATTGTTTTAGCTTTCTTGGCACTTTGTACTCACCCTTTACTTTAATAAAATTATCTTTTTAACTTAAAATTTTAAACTTCAACACTCTTTAGCGTTTAGTAATTTATAACTTAGAATTATATTCTCTCAGTTTTTTAAAGTCCACCTATATCACAAATTAAAAATTAGATACATTTTTTTGAAGAATTCCTCCTTAACATGCTTGAATTCTTGATTAGTTATAAAAAATGATCAATAATTTGACACGCCTAGTAAGACAATGATATCACATACGAAGAACGTAAAAGAATTTATGCCTCTAGCTATAGAGGAAGAAGTCTCTACTGAATAGGGAAGGAAGGATTTGTATCTAAATTGAATAAAAATCTGGAGAAGCCAACATCGCCTTCAGTTAAGTATCTAGCTAGCAAGAATTTGAAACCGCCGCTGCCATTAACAAGAAATGATATTGTTTACACCAATGATATTTCCCAGTTGAAGTTCAATTCAGTATCTACAGCTGAAGCAATCAAGATATAGGCAGAGAAGAAGGAAAAACTTTCTACCACTTTAGCAGATGTCGTAGGATATAATTCTCCTTCTCTAACAACATAAATTTCTGAAGGGCTAAGGGAGAACTTGCACCAATTGTGATGGAAGTTGTTGAGCGTAGTTTTCCTTCGATTTCTTCCTCTATAGAAGAAAGATATGTTCCTCCTTATAAAAGAGAGGATATTTCTGCTCTATTTTCATGTACTAATTCTGGAAATAGCTA
>JANZXR010094181.1:0-10284 GCA_027575705.1 Erythroxylum echinodendron
TCCAAAAATAACTCTCAATTTCTCCATTTAATAACTTCAATCTAAAAAAAAATTATATCCCCAAAAATTATAATTAATGCCTAATCACAATAAAAATAATAAAATTAATCCTCAAACAAATCGGGGTCCAACATTAGCCGCTGCTTGGATTGTTCATCCTCGTGTGAATACCGATAGAGGATGTTCGCATATTGCAGTGTCTATAAATCTGAAAACAAATACCAATCGGCGTCAAGAGGTAAATTCGTACATTTTTTGTAGTTTCGATTATACTTTTGTTGTGTAGTATGGTCCATTCCACTGCGTATTGTGAATACCTGGACCATAGACGATCCAACATACTCACGGTACAATCAAGTGTTTTATACCTACAGGATCAGGAGAAGACCATTTTCACTTGTCCTTATGGGATTTCGCTTATAGGAGGATGCCTTTTGGTTTATGCAATGCACTGCCACATTCCAAAGGTGTATGATGACCATTTTTTAGATATGAATGATAACCTTATAGAGGAATTTATAGATGACTTCCCTATCTTTAGAGATTCTTTTGATCATTGCTTGTTTAATTTAGACAATGTGCTTAAAAGATGCGAGGAGGGTCATCTAGTCTTGAACTAAGAGAAGTGTCATTTCATGGTTTAATAGGGAATTGTATTAGGTCATAAGATCTCACACAGGTGAATTGAGGTAGATCGACCTAAGACTGAAGTGATTGAAAAGCTACCACCTCTTACCAACATCAAGGTCATCTAAGCTTTTCTTGATCACGCAGGGTTTTATAAATAGTTCACTAAGGATTTTTCTTTTATTGCTAGACCCTTGAGTCATTTATTACTTAAGATGTGCCTTTTTTGTTTGATGATGATTGTTTAGATTCTTTTAATAGGTTGAAGAAGGCACTTGAACAGCACCAATTTTGACGATGCTAGATTAATCTCTTCCCTTCAAGAGTATGTGTGATGCAACTGACCATACTATTAGTTGTGTACTTAGCCAGCGGAAGGATAGAAGGCTGTACACCATCTACTACGCAAGCAAGACCTTGACGGGAGCATAACTGAACTTCACCACTATTGAGAAGTTGTAGTGGTATTTGCATGTGAGAAATTTCATTCTTATCTTTTGGGTTCACAAATTATTATTTTTACAGGCCATGCAGTGTTACGTTATCTCTTTGCCAAGAAGGATGCCAAGGCTAGGCTCATTCGGTGGGTGCTTCTGCTACAATAATTCAACATTGAGATTAAAGACAAGAAGGGAGAATAAAATGTTTTAGCAGACCATCTATCACGACTTGAAAAGGGGCACCATGAAGAAGAAGAGGAAATTGAGGAGAGCTTTCCTAATGAGGCTTTAATGATGGTAGAAAATCCTTTTCATTATTGATTTACCGATATTGCAAACTACCTCTTAGATGGTGTTCTTCCTTCTGATCTCTCATATCAACAAAGGAAGCATTTCTTATTCCAGTGTTCTCGTTCTATTTGGAATGAACTTGTGTTATATAAAATTTATGCTAACAATGTGATTCGCAGATATGTCCCTGAAGATGAAAAGCCTGACATTTTGACTCAATGCCAAGGTAAAGTGTATGTAGGACACTATGGAGCGAACAAGATGGTGGCTCGTATTTTCGAATGTAGGTTCTATTATCCAAGTTTGTTCAAAGATCCTCGAAAGTTTGTGCTATAGTGTGATAGATGCCAAAGAGTGGGCAACAAATCAAAGCAGGATGAGATGCCACTTTTAAGCATCATCGAAGGGGAAATATTTGATGTGTGGGCCTTGGATTTTATGGGAACATTCCCATCCTCCTTGGGTAACACATACTTACTAGTTGGAGTATATGTTTCAAAGTGGTTGAAGTCATAGCTACTCCAACCAATGATGGCAAAGTGGTGGAAGAATTTATCAAGAAGATTTTCACTAGATTTGGAGTGCCTAAAGCAATAATCAATGACGGAGGGAGTCATTTTTACAACAAACCCTTTGAATCTCTTTTGAAAAGATATAATGTGCATCATCGAGTGGCGACTCCTCACCGCCATTGAACTAGTGGCCAAATGAAGGTGGTAAATAGAGAGTTAAAGAAGATTTTAGAGAAGGTAGTGAGAACTTCAAGGAAAGATTAGGCTCTAAAGTTTTTGGATTTACAAAATGACAATGGTGAAGCATTCAAGGCCATGGTTATAGATGCAAGTCATACTATAAAGGGATATACTCACAAGAAAGGGAAATCATCTCTTTCCTTTCTTCCACCCTTTCATGAATGCATGTGGGATGGTCAAGCTAATGATATGTTTACCTTTCTTTTGCTTGTCTTTGTTTACTTCTTTGTTTGATTTGTTCGGTTTTGATTATATTTAGTTTGAGTTTGCTATGATTTCTTGTTGTTTATTTGGTTTTTTTTTTAGTTTTGACTTGTTTTCTCTTCAAAGTTCTTATTGGTTAGGTGATTTTTGTAATATCCAATTTTCAGAACATGCTTAGGGTTAGAATCCTAGATCAAGCATTGCATATACATGCAAAATGTTAGCATTCACACACGAATTATATTTTTACACATTACAAAGATAGCATATGCACTCGATTGACTTATCTCGTGGTATGAAATATTTTTAAGTGACTATAATTTGAATTGTGAATTGTTATTTCTTAAATTATAGTTTGATTGGATTCCAATTAGTAAATTGGAATTAATTGTTATTAACTGGAAGATTGATGAATTAATATGTACAATTGGATTAAAAAATGCCAAGCGGTAGGACAGATTGATACATTAAAAAATTAGGTTGATTACGCCTATAATTGAGTGACATTTTACATAGTTAACTAATTGACAAAGGGACCAATTATTATGTGACATATGGACTAATTATAATGAGAATTATGGACTGATTAATTGGTGACATATAAAACTTAGTGTGTGGATTAATGGTAGCATATGAAATGGGAAAATGGATTCCATAGCTTAAGACATATGTCTTCGAAAATTAGTGACACCAAGCATGTTGATGAAGCAAATTCTAGCAGCAACATTTCTATTATTTCCCTCACCTCTCTCTACTGAAATTACTTCAAACTTTTCTTTTTATTCTAGTCTTTACTCCAGCTAAATTGGTACACAAAATTCACAACTTAACCTCCCACAAAACAACTAGTTTCCCAAGAAACTAGTTGTTTGTTGTCTTGTGTTTTTACAGAAACTAGCTCATCTCACCTTGATTTTGTGATGAATTTTGTCTATGTGGAGGGCTAGTATAATCTGGAGTTTTAAGCTGAATTGTAAACTTAATAAGTAGGTAGCAATCTGATCCTTGTGGAAGGCTTAGTAGTATGTGAATCATGCTTGAATTGGAATGAAATGTATGTAATGTTGGTGATGATATGTGCAGGAAAAATGTTGATTGAACTTGGAAGTTTTCTAAGCCTTGGTGTATGAAAACCATGGGATATATATTGATTTGTGTGTGAATTAGGTCTGGATTTTAAGTATAATAAAGGTGAATTTATGCTAAAGAAAGATGCTAATTAAGTGTACTTGAATTGAGAAATAATTAGACTATATGCATGATAACGTAAGATAGTTTCTAGTTTTATTTTTGATGCATGAAAGGCAATGATTTGTGAGATATCAATTGAATAATTTTGAACTGGAAATGGAGATGAAATTGATGAGGAATTAGAGTATAATTCAGGTTTAACTATGATACAATTGATGGACTATAAAGAAGATGTTTTGAATTTAGTATAAAGATGATAAAATCTCGAAAAAAAACTAATGAATGGATATGTTTCGGGTCTATTTTTACATATATGATAATGGTCATTTTTGTACTAGTATAATCTGGATAATTTAAGTTAGGAATTGAAGTACAATTGATGAGGAATTCATGCTAAAGATAGGTGTTAATAAGGTGTTTTCAATTCTGAAAATTTTGAGCTACAGGTGCATTGTAAAAGAATGAATGTTAATGACATAGGTAAGCAGAATTTTGTAAGACTTAGTGTAACCAATTTGGAAGTTTAATTAACCTGAAATGAAGTAACCTGAAGGGACATGAAATCTAGAAAATTTTAGATGTTAGTGATGTCTTTAAGCTTGTTAAATTCGTGAAGTATTAAAGGTTGAAAAGTGACACATATTGGTGATGATGATGACAAATTCTTGAATTTTAATTTTAGTCTTAGGAAATTTCACTCTAAATTGGTATATTTAGACTTGATTAAGGTTAGGAATGAGCCTATATTGTTTCTTGATTAATTGGTTAAGATCTTGATAAGTTTATGTAGTTAATTGATGTCATAATCTAAACAACGGACTATTTTGATGTGTTGAGTTCAAATCTAGAAATTTTGATCAGGAATAAATGAGTTATTTTAATACAAACACGATCTTTAGGACATGAATAATGTGTATAAGGCATGGATGAATGAGTATTGAAGAACATAGGGTATTTATGACTGAGAATTGGGTGAATGTATGAGTATATGTTGCTAGAAAAATTTTAGTGAATGTATTGATTTAGCTTGCTGAAATTTCAGATTTACATTACCAATTTTGTATCTGTGTTATAAGATGCTTTTGGATCATGGAGATGTTCAAAGATAATTATACAAAGTATGATGCTGATTGGTTAAGAAATTTGAATAAGGTTATATACTTGGGAAAGCTTAATTAAGCATGTCTTGAATATGGCACATATATATATGTGCATAAGTGAATATGTATTTGATTGGTCTACTTTATAATTTGAATTATGTATGTATTGTATATTTTATAGACTCTCAAATCGAACACCATCCTTCAGACATTGTTGATCCATCCAAGCAATAGCGTATACTAGAGTGTACTGTGAGTAACCTAAATGTTCTCACTAGGATTGATTTATTTCTATTTAACTTTAAATTATTGAACTGTTAATGATCTGATTATGATTATGATAATTCCGTACATTAATAGTCTGAGGAGGTTGATATTTGGGAATGTGTTGGAAGTGTTTTGTTTGCTTTTAAATTTTAAAAGATATCTGAATACTCAACATAATTATTGAATGCTAGACTTAGGTCCAATAAATATAAGATTCTGTTTGTGCATCATAAGTAAATGTTATTTATGGCATATTCTATAATTTGATGCATTACGTTAAACGCATAATCAGATAAAGGTGTTGTTAATAGAGTGACCAGTTTGGAAGAGCTTTAAGCTAAGAATTCTGCACATAGAACCTGACTTCGTGATTTCTGTATCTGAATGAGCCCTATATAAGACAGTATCTATATCTGTATCTTAAGGCACTTGGCCATAATAAATAATAAAAAAAGTGGAGCCTTATATGCATCATCATTTGTAGATTTATAATTATGAACTATATGATCAAGAACCCATTTCTGAAATTGTGATGATAAAGTGATGTGTTATATTTAAGCATTGATGTTAATGTGATTGATTGGGATATATAAGATCTGAAAGAGTATATGAAATGTGTGACATTTATTATATCTCATTGAGATGAGGAATTTTGTGAATTTGGTTATATGTGACATATTTATGTACTTGATGTGAGTGAGTCTGAATGAGCCCAAGTTTATTATCTAAATTGGCAACACTTTCATAGCCTTTAATATACTTTTTGACTCATAATTCTTGATTTTGTTCTTAAATTAATCCTTAAGTGTGCATTTTTATTTTATGCAATTTGATAGTAAAAATTGTCACAAGTAGTAGTAATTGCATTTCTTAAGTTTTCTAAAAACAATTGATACTGCAAATTGCTATTTTTGATTGTAGGATCATCAAGGGGAAGGGAGTCAACGTGTTGAATTGAAGTCAACAGGAGATCATAGCCTTCGGGAAAAGTTCGCCGCGATGAGCCTGTCTGTCACCGCAGCACAAAATGATAAATCCAGGCTACACTTTTAGGAGAAGTTTGCTGCGGTGAAGATTAATTCTTTCGCTGCGGCGAAGGAGCCAGCGAAGAACAAATCCTTTCTGGAAAAGTTCGCTGCAGCAAAAGACATTTGTCGCCGTCACGAACCTTTAGAAACTCGGACTATATTTAAGAAAATCTCTCACTGTTCCGACCCGACCCGCAACCCTACATTTGAAAACATGCCAAATTAGGTTATACAGGAGGAATGAACGATATATCTGGAGACAAGAAGAGAGAAGTTCTATCATCATTTTTTTCCCCACACTTCATATCTCACTCTCGACCTTCATTTGTCATCCATTTTTTTCACTTCTCATCGTCGCTCTCTGCTGCTGCCATAGATGCTTTTGGTGTATCCAAAGTTGTGAGTGCTCCTAGAGAGAAGCTTGGCTAAGCAACATTTCCTCTTGAAGATGTAGCAATAGCTTGAGTTCAATAGGCTTCAAAGAGGAGTAGTTTGTTCATATCTTTCTACATTGTTATGAACTCCTGAGTTAGGATTTATGCTTTGTAGTTAGACTTTTCTTGATTAGAGTTTAATTAAGAGCTAAACAATGTATTGTGTTATTGATTTGTTTATATAGAAATTGGATGTTCAATATATGAAGTTTCATATATGTCTTTTTAGTGATTGTGTTAATTCTCTTTTATCTGCCTAATTGTGTTCGATATTGAGATTATGGTTGATCCAAATTGACCACTTGCATTAACTTGTCCATTACTCCCACTAAGATGCATTCAACAAGGTTTTAAGAAATGGAGTTCATTGATTAAAACCCTGGAATTAAAGAGTTCTTTAAGGCTTATTATTCGAAAACTTAGTGAATTTTGCTCCCAAAAGATTTGTTTTGAACCATGATAGCCCAAACTCGTTTTCAATAGGATGTTATCACATTAGATCTTTGATTGAGTTTTCACTTTTCATTTCCCAAAAATCCAAAAACATCCTTTTAATGCACTTTTCTTTCATTTAGTTCAATTCATTTAGTTTAATCAAAACAATCCAAACCCCACTCTTAACTAATTTAGTTTGCATTTTATGATAATTAGGCTAGCTTAGATCATTTGCTCTAGGCTCCTATTAATTGAGACAAATAGGGTTGCACTCTATATTGCATTCCTTGGCTATATTGCATTCCTTGGAATTAAATTTTTGATTCGGTTTCTAAGGGAGTGATCCAAAGACTCAACCATACACCCATCAAAATGGTGCTGTTATCGAGGAACCAAGCAATTGGTTTTCTTTAGGATAGCCGTTGTCATCTTTGTTTGTCATTGATAATAGGAATCTTTTCCTTTAGATTTCATTTTGGATAGTTTGATTTCATACTTGTCCCTAGTATAGTTTTCAATTTTTCTTTACTTAGCATACATTTTGAAAACACAAGCAGAAGCATACTTTCACAGTTGGATTTTCCATACTTAGCATTTTTCACACATACCCAACTTCATAGATACTCTTACATATCATACACTCACATCCTTCACATCTCACCTTTTATTTGATTTTGTGTTTCTGTGAGTAAATTTTGTTACAATTTCTTTCATTTGATTTGTTTTTGTGCATGCCCCAGAGAGCTAGACTTGTTCCTTTCAAACCTGAAATTAAGAGACACTCAAGGAAGATTAGAAAACAAAGGAAAGAGCAAGAGAGAAGAAGGATAGTTGTAGAAGAGGAGTCGAATCAGTCCACTAGTGAGAGTGAGTCGAGAGAAAGAGTGATCATGGCTGAGAATCCCTCTTTTCTATAAAATCCTAACTTTCATGCCAACCAACCTATAAATGGTAATAATGGAGGAAATGGAGAGCATGAGAGAGTTGGGGAGAACAATGGGAATCAGAGACTGAGAACCATTAGGGAGCACCAACTTATGATGTGAATTATGATCCATTTACTGCTACTTGTCCTAATTTTGATGATAACTTTGAAGTGAAAGGATTACTTATTAATTCTCTTCCTAAATTTCATAGTTTGGCAGGAGAGGACCCCTACATGCACTTACAATCCTTGCCTATGATATGTCAGAGTATGAATCTAGTGGGAGCTTCATTAGACCAAGTTCTATGGAAGGTTTTTCATTTGTCACTGGAAGGAAAAGCACGAGAGTGGTACATGAGCCTTCCAAGACATGTGGCAAATGCCTACCATAGCTAGGCCAATTTGAGGAAAGCTTTCTTGGAGAAGTATTTTCTAGCTTCCAGGACTTCATCAATGAGGAAAGAGATTTATTCAGCAAGGAAAGAATATGATGAGTCTCTTTATGATTACTGGAATCGCTTCCAAGACCTACGGTCCAGATACCCCCATCACTAGATAACTAATGAGCAGTTAGTGCAGTACTTTTATGATGGGTTGAAAATTCAAGATAAGGGTATGTTGGATGCAGCATCAGGAGGTTCTTTGATTGATCTTATAGCTTCGTAAGCATGGGATTTTATCAAGAAGATGGCTCTGAATCATCAACAGTATAGTGTGAGAGATACCATAGGGGTCCATGAGTTGGGAGCTTCAACAGCTCAGGTTAAAAGAATTAAGAGTCTGGAGTCTCAGGTTGACTCATTGGAAAACAGAATCACTTCACAATTGTCTTTCATCGCTGCAGAATTTAAGAACATGAATGTGCATCGACCATCATCTTCAATGGATCTTACTTGACCCAATTATGATACTTGTGGGTCGGTAATATACATAACCAGTGTTTTCTCAAGTTGGTATGAGGAGGTGTCAGTAGTGTATTTGGGAAGGACAAATTAGAAATGGGACCCTTACTCCAACACTTACAATGAGGGTTGGAAGGCCAATCCTAGCTTCAGTTGTAGGAATGAAGAGGGGAGAGCTCCAAACATATTTCAACAAGGAGGAGGAGCTGGTACTTCCACTACCCAGTTCCCCAACAAAACGCAGTTCACGATTGTCCCACCTAAAGAGGATACTAATCAACTGCTACAAAATATGATGACTTTGATGAAGGAAGAGCGGACTTCAACTAATAATCAATTCAACACCATTGCTTCTCTAATTTAGCAAGATTCTTCAAAGAATGCTACTTAGTTCAATGCTTTGGAAAAGAGAATGGAACAATAGGAGACAAAAGCGGAGAACATCAACTCTTTTGTCACTCAATTGTCAAACAACATGAGTGAGAACCAAGCAAGAAGCAGTGGGACGTTTCCTTCCAATACTTTGATGAACCCAAAGAGTTTAAATGCAATTGCTTTCTGAAGTGGGAAATAAGTACAGTTTAATCATCAAGACGACGAAGAATGTAATGAGGAGATGGATAGTGGAGAATTGCCTTTACCCAAGAACATTGTCAAGAATTCTGAAAGCTCCAAGGAAAAGGCACTATTAAATGAAAAGAAGTCTGAATTGAAGAACAAAGAAGCTACTTCGGAAGGTTCCAAGGAAAAAGCACTAACACACGAGCATGGGGAACCAAGCAAGCATGAAGCCAAAGGTAAGGAGGTAAATCTTCAAGATCTTCCTTTTCCAAATTCATATTTAATGAGCAAGCGTTGACTAAAATTAAGCATGAAAAGGATATAACTGATTTGTTTGGAAAAGTTGAAGTCAATGTTCCCTTACTTGATTTAGTGAAAAGAGTTCCGACCTATGCAAAGTATCTTAAGGACTTGTGCACCAACAAGAGGAAGTTTAGGCCCAATGAGAGAGTCCAAGTGAGTTGAAATGTGTCAACCCTGTTTAAACCCCAAATACCCCTTAAGTGTCAAGACCCTGTATCTTTCACCATTCCATGCATAATTGGAAAAATGACCATAGGAAGGGCCTTGTTAGATCTAGGGGCCACAATCAATATGATGCCTAATTCTGTCTATCATTCATTAGGAGTTAAGAGTCTAAAGCCCACATTTGTTATGTTACAACTGGCTGATAGATCTTTTAGGCATCCAGTGGGGATTGTAGAGGACATTTTGGTCCATGTCAAAGGTTTTGTTTTTCCTGCTGATTTTTATGTGCTTGATATGTCTTCTGAATTTGTGCAGGATGCATCTTTAATTCTTGGGTGACCTTTCTTAAGAGCAGCCAGCACCATGATCAGTATGAAAGAAGGTATCACCATGGAGGTCGGGGATCAACAGGTTAGCTTTAATATGTATGAAGCTATGAAACACCTTCATGAGGACTATTCGCTTTTAGGAGTGAACATGCTGGATGTCATGGTTGATGATGCATGCATTGAATTTAAACGGGTGATGAACCCATTGACGGATCATTCCTTAGAGGGTGTGTTTTCTGCTGATGTTTTAGGTGGACTACGAAGTGAGGACGATCACATGGGATTGGAAAAGTGGCCGAGTGACCTCGCCACAGAATGGTTATGAGCAAA
>JANZXR010094222.1:0-10283 GCA_027575705.1 Erythroxylum echinodendron
TCTCTTGAGCATCACCTGAATTTGGACAGAAGTTGGAGGGGGTGAGCTTAAAGCTCGTGGGAAATAGGCTTATAACTCAAAACAAGAAGAAAACCTTTTTCACAGTTAAAACGTACTTAGTTTCAAATCATGCATGCATTCATCATGTCAGACAATTCATGAGCACATCAAAATGGTTCAGGTGAATCCAAAACTGAACGTACTACACATTTCCCCTAAGGGTCTTGTGTAGCCGTAAACAGAACGTACTAACGCAATTCCATTTTATGGTCTTACGTAGCCGTGAACTTATGAGAGTCCTTGAAGGAGCTCCATGCCACTAGCTGGCAGGCGGGAGAAGCCTTTAGACAAGTACACTGTCTTAACAGAGGGGACCACCACAAACCCATATAACACAGAATTTTCATGTTCTTGAAAGCTTAATATCCAAAATGGCAGTTCTTGAAACTCTTGCTTTTCGGATCAGAAACTTGTTTTCAAAAAGAATGCAACTTTTTGCAGAAAACCGTTTTGTATGCAAACATGCAACAACAAATAACACTTCATGTCACACCAAGATAGAACATGCAAATGCACATTTATGCAGAAAATGAAATCATTGAAGGCAAAATGTTTATGGCTTAGTTCTTCATTATAAAACTGTAACCCACCTTAAGATCCTTGCTTGGTTCTGTATCCGACTTATAGATTCCCTTCCTCTTGATTTCCTTGCCTCTCTTGAACCACTCCTTGATTTCTGTGATTCTTCACCAAGTAATGTGATTCTTAACTCCAACGAAAGCTCCTTCCTTCTTTTTTCTTTTCTCCTCTTGCACGCACTCGGATTCTCTCTTAAGCTTTACAGAAATTTCAACTTAGCTTACAACTCTCTTCTTTCCACTCTCATCCGAAGCCTCTCTTCTTCTATTTTTCTTTCATTCACGCTATCACCTGCTAATAAGACATGTGCACCATGCCTTTCCTAAAAGCCCACTTTACCCTTGGTACTTAAGCTATATACCGAAAATAACCTCAATTTCCTCTCATGCATTTATTCCATAAGCTATCATGCTTAAATTAGTGGAAAAAAATTTTCAGGGGGTCGACACTTGTTGTTTCCAAAATAATAACTTTTAACAACAACGATGTATCTCTTCCCATCACCACTATTTTCGGCACAACTATTTTGGAACACACTGACTTTGCGCAAAAAAGAGCATGATGGATTTAAATTTTGAAATTTTAAATTGATGTTCATAATGTCTTTGTTTTATCTTGCATACTTTTGAAGATAAAGGGGATTTTTATGTCGATTGTAGTCCTTTGCAAATAGTGGTGCATTCCCTCCAGTTAACTAATTAACACCATATGTTTGTGTTTTAGCTTAAATAATAGATTTTCTCTATATTGCATTATATATCAGAACTCAGATTGCCTTATTTTCTGATTTGTTTGCTTTAACATATTAAAAATATAACAAAACTATTAAATAAGTGTATTATATTAAATACAAAATATGCTTTTTCGCAAGCCCTATATTGTGTTAAAAAACATCGCTCATCCTTCTTCTTTATATTCTTTAGTTGTCTGTCCATCCAAGTAAGTCGTCTAACTAATATTTACCATATATGTTGCTTTAATAATACGATTATGATGCATTTAGTTTTTGTGTGAATGCAAAGGAGGTCTTGATTTTATGTTATTGTTTAGAATATTCTTATAATCATTGATGAGTTTTTATGTTCTTCTTTAATAGTCTAAGTATTTATGTTTGGGTTTTGTTTGAATCATTAATGAGTAGATGTATGATTATATAAGTATTTACTGTATGTGGAATGAGTTTCAGATCTTATAAATGATTTGAGGCATAATAAACCCCTAGGATGATATATAGGTTAGAAACCCATGATGCATCTCCCATGAGGCTTATCGGTGAAAAATTTCACGAGCCTAGGAGTCATAGGGAGAACTTGTTTTCTTGATTCATAGGTGTAAACAGTGTCACGTACCATAGTATTAAAATCAATTGTAGGTGATTAATTTAATTGATTAATACTTAGGGGATGTTGTGTAAAGTAAAGGTTAAATGTTCTATAAACTCAGGGGACATAAAGGATACTAACTATAAAATCACCTTTTTAAATTAACATTTTTGTAGAATGAGTAATGTTGATAGATCTTGGATGTGTAGAAGATTAACACCCGATGGATTCATTAATCCTGAGTCTATTGAGGGAGTTGAAGTTTTTATTCATTATGCATGTTCTCAACCTGCATATATGGATAGCTAAAAGATCAAATGTCCATGTAAAATTGGAAACATATTCATTCCTTCCTATTGATGAAGTGAATGGACATTTGCTAAGAAAAGGATTTGTTCCAAATTATTTTGAATGGACACAACATAGGGAGCCATTGATTTGTAGCACCTCAAAGGATAATGGAGTAAACTCGTCAGTAAATGTGGATCAGTTTGAAGGGGAGATTGGATCTAGAACAAATAATATAGGTACAACTAAAAATTCTTACATACAAATGGTTTATGATATAGCCAGTTATATCTTTCAAGAAAATATAGAAAATCTTGAAGAAGAACTAAATCCACATGCAAAACAATTTTTTTGACTTACTACACTCAGCTGACCAAAAATTATGGCTAAATTGTGAGACAATGACTCAATTGTCTTCAATTGCTCGAATATTGAACATAAAGTGTGAAGGGCATATTTTTTATCATAGTTTTGATAAAATTCTTAGATGGTATAATGAATCATTACCTCCTAATCATACAATGGTTGATAGTTTTTACAATATGAAGAAACTTATTAGGGGTCTTGGTTTGTCTGTTGAAAAAATTGATTGTTGCAAATTGGGATGTATGTTGTATTGGGTTAATAATGTGGAATTACAAGAGCAAAAATTTTATGGTCAATCGAAGTTCAAGTCTAGAAAGCATTCTCTGAAACAGAAATTAGTACCATGGAATCAGATATATTATTTTCCACTAACTCTGAGACTTCAAAGACTATATGCTTCTGATGTTACTATATCTCACATGAGATGACATAATGAATACAAAAAGGAAGATGAAATAATGAGTCATCTATCGGATGCACTGGCATAGAAACATTTCAATAACATCTATTATGATTTTGTAGTTGAAAGCTGAAATGTTAGGTTGCAATTGTCGATGGATGGATTCTACCCTTTTGGTCAATCCAGCCAATAATATTCATCATGGCCAATCATAATTACTCCTTATAATTTTCCTCCATGTATATGCGTGAATGAAGCATATATGTTCTTGAAAGAGATTGTGCCATGGCCTACAAATCTAAAGCATAGAATTGATGTATTCTTACAACCATTAGTATCTGAATTGGAACATTTTTAGGAATATGATGCAGAGATATATGATATGTCTTTGAAACAAAATTTTGTGTAATATTCTAACTTAGCTTGCCGGAAGAAAATCTTCACATTCCGTTAGTAATTTCTATCACTAAACCCCAATTTTCTTATAATGCACTGGAGGCTTCTCATTACATCCCTCTTCTATGTTCAATAATTCCTAAAAATGTTGCAATTCAGATACTAGTTTATGTGTCAAGAGTTTTCTCTCTACCTATGTGATTTTTCCTAGGTCTCGTACACCATCTAATTTTTCCTTATTTCCTCTATTCTTCTTGCTGATTACTATAGCTTCCTAGTGGTTTACCTTATGGGTAAACATCGGGAGACGCCATCCAAAGGTAGGGATATTACTGAAGAGTATGTCTCAGAATTGAAGGTAGCGGGTTTTCCCTCGAGTGAATTCTCGTCTGACAATGATGAAAATGAAGTGTTGGAATCCTTGTTGCTTGGTTATTTTATGAGGAAAGGGGCTAATGTGAATCAATCCGTAGGGGCTGGTAAGGTAGTGCAAACAAGAAAGCGTAAGGGCAAGAAGGACAGGAAAAGTCTCTCCTCACAAGGTTGTATTCTGAATGCTAGTGGTAATCGACCACAACTCCATTCGAACAAGGTTGTTGGAGCTAACAATACAATGGAGATCAATCAGAAACATAATATGGGGGATGTAGATAAGAGGGGGATTGTTACCCTCCAGTCGCAGTCAGGTAGGGAGATGACTGTAGAATTTGTGGATAATGAGATGCAGAATAAAAATAGACCTGCTCATCAAAAGGGGGATGAGGATGCATCCACTTCTGATGAGAACATTGAGGCTTCTAAAATGGAGAGAGATAGCGTAGAAGAGTTGGAGACAGAGGAGAGATTAGGAACTGCCCAGTAGGTGTTTGACAAGATGTTTGACCCTAATGGTGCAGACGCTGGAGGCACTAACATAAAGGTTACGTATGCCAGTCTATTATGGAATAACAGGGAGATCAAACAGGGACTGCAATTGGAATCATTGCAAGTAGAAGATAATGTTATTTTGGGGAAGGAAGATGTCATCGCCATTGAAGAAGAGTGGGGCTATTATTTGGTGGGATGTTTCACAGGTAAGTTTCTGGTTTGAAGGCAGTGGAAGGCCTAGAAGCAAAATGGGTAGTTACACGTCGAATTCTCCTACATAACCAAGGTTGGCTCATTTTTCAATTCGATTCAGAAGAAGCTCGATCAATAGTGCTTACAGGTGGTTCATATGTCCTCTTTGGTAAGACACTTCTCCTTAAGAGCCTTTCACCTAGATTTGCTTTTAGCTATCATGACTTTATGGAAGTCCCTATTTGGATAAAGTTCCCTAATGTCCCATTGGAAGTGTGGAGTGTAAGAGGGTTGTCCAAGCTGAGTTCTCAGATTGGGAGACTTTTTATACTGATAAGATTACTAGTCAAAAGGCCCGAATTCGTTATACTTGTACACTAGTTGAGATTGATGTTTCTAAACAGCCAGTCATGAACTTTTAAGTTCAACTACCAGGGGGTGTTTGGTAAACACAGTATGTTATTTATGAAACTTACCCCAGCTACTGTTGTAAATGTAAGAGATTTGGAGACAATTTTTTTGAATGCCAACCTAGAACAACACAAAAACAGAATACACAGAAGGATACTCATGAAGGGGACAAAATACAAGCAGCTGATACTACTCAGGGAGTAGAAAATGGACTAAACAAGCATTTGGTCAACCTGCCAAGGGACAGGAGATTGACACGCAGGCTCTTACTGCATCTCCTAAAGAGTCTACTCTTGGGTAGACCAATGACTTAACTACTTCACCTGAAGCCCACAATGCAATTGACCCACATGGAGGGGACCTGAAAAGAGGAAAAAGTCAACAGGTTCATCGGGAAAAGGCGGAAGCAAAGCCTACTCTTGGATAGACTAGTGACTTAGTAATGCCACCTGATGCTAACCAATACAAAGGGGAACCAAAAGGTGAAATGTGCAGGTTTGCTAGGAAGCTAAAGTAGGGGAATGGCAGAGGGTACTCAATCACAGGAGAAGTAAAGGTAAAGCTGTGTTGGTAAATTCTCAAAGTTCAGTGGATGTTCAGGACCAAAATGCTACTAGGAGACCAAGAGCAAAGATGACTAATAAGGGTATTGTGCTACTAAAACATCGGGAGGGGTGAGAACCTCCACAGTTGGTCCATGAAGATAATTTGTTGGAATGTTTGAGGTCTTAATAAGGCCTCGCGAGAAAATACAGTTGTCATACTGATTAGGCTACATGGTTGCAAATTGATGTGTTTATTGGAAACTAAACTCTCTACTAAGAGATAGCAATTGTTGATGGAAAATAGATTTGTAGGGTGGCAATATTGCCACAACTTTGATGTAATCACAGGGGGCAGAATGTTTATGGTTTGGGACCGTGATTTTTATTATTTTCAGGTGCTGGAAGTTAAGGAATAGTTCACTCATTGCCAAATTCAATGTTGCACCACCCAACCCATTTTTTTTGCTGTTGTGATCTACAGACTGTATAGTGTGCTGCAAAGAAAGGAATTACGGCAGCATCTATTGGAATTAGGTACGGATATAACCTTACCATGGGTCGTTATAGGTGATTTTAATTGTGTGATCGCTAATAGTGAGTGAATGGGCTGCCAGCCACCTCTGCATATCTATTGAAAGATTTATTAGATTTCAAAATGGCAATGGGACTAGAGGATGCTCCCTCCCGGGGAGATTTTTTCACTTGGCACAAAAATAAGCTTTGGGCAAAATTGGACCAAGTTCTTATCAACCAAGTGTGGGGATTTTTTGTTCAGGTGTGTACGGCTCACTTCCTATGTATGCTTGCTGATTCAGACTACTGCCCTATTATGAAGGACTTCCATAATACTGATGCAAAAGGAAGCAAGCTTTTCAAGTTCTTCAACATGTGGTTGAATCATCCCAGGTTTTAGGAAATTTTAGGGAGGAGTTGGAAGCAGGTGATTATAGGAGCAGCCCAATTTAGATTGTACATGAAATTAAAGGCTTTGAAGCACCCTTAAAGACTTTGAATGTTGAAGCTTATGATCATATCTCCCATATAGCCAAGTAAGCCTCTGAGCAATTCCAGCTTGCATATCAAGCCTTACTTCTTTGGCCTGATGATAGTGAGCTGTTGCAGGAGGTTAATACTAAAAGAAAGTGGGTTGTTTTTCTAATGGATGCGGAGAGGCAGTTTTATCAGCAAAAAGTTAAATGCCCTCACCTTGTAAAGGCTGATAAAAATACACAGTACTTCCATGCAGTCAATTAGAAGAGAGTTAGGCAAAATACTAGCTCTAATATTACCAAGGCAGACGGTTCTAAAACTGAGTCACCTGAGGAACTTACTGAATGTATTGTTAGCTACTACAAGGAGCTCCTTGGCATCTCCAAAACTGTTAATAACCTGGATGACATGGTGGTATGTAGGGGCTTGATACTGATTATAGAAATGCAGGAATTTCTTATAGCTCCAATTCAAGATGGTGAAATTAAACGAGCTATGTACAATATTGGTAATGATAAAGCACTAGGTCCGGATGGCTACTCTTCGGCCTTCTTCAAGCAATCTTGGAACACTGTTGATACTAATGTTACTCTTGCAAGTAAAGGAGTTTTTTAATGAGGGTCGCCTACTTAAGCAAATAAACCACACATACTCTCCCTTATTTCGAAGAAGAAAACAGATTTACAATTTTTGGATGTCTGACCTATCTCATGCTTGAATATGGTGTATAAGGTGATTGCAAAAATACTAGCGGAGTGCATGGTTTCAGTAGTGGAAAAAATTATTGATCCTTCTCAGTCTGCCTTCGTACTTGGCCACAACATGTTTGACAATATTTTCCTAGCACAAGAACTAGTTAGGGGGTACTCCAGAAAGCATATTTCTCCTCGATGTATGCTAAAAGTTGACATAACTAAGGTGTAACATCCCATCACCTATACATATAGCTATTATGTGAGACATTTATATGACTTAAGTTAAATGAAGACATAAGTTATGATATACTGTTGGCACATGTATACAATTCTCTATATATATGCATTTGTTTGGTCCGATGTGTCTGACATTATCATCTGAACACTTGTATAAGATTTGTGTGTGTGATTTGTTTAGGATTTGATGCATTTCATAAAATGCATGCTCAGATAAAGGCGTTGTGACTGAGTTGCCAGTTAGAAGCGCTTCCGTGTAGAGCTTTGCTACGCGATATATGTTCTGCACGTAGAGCTATGCTCCGTGATTCTGTTCTGATTGAGCCCTATGAGCTAAAACCTCTGTATTCATCTGTGAAAGGCTCTCAGTCAAACAATAAGAACGAATAGGAGTCTCATGCATGTCCCATACAACTACGTGCACCCTGTTTGAACGATATGCGAGTCGAAATGAATGCTCTTCTGTCATGCCCATTACGAAGACATGCTTATCTTATTGCTTGAATAACTTCAATATATGTGTTATGTTTGTGTAATCCGGTGAATCCATCAATGATGGTTCACTCATTGAGTTGCAAAACTCATCAAAATTGCACTGTAGCTTTTCAGGTACGAGACAGGAGACTTAAGGTGTAGTTAGAACATAGAGTGTCTGAAGACTAAGAGATGGCTCGGAGGTCTGTCAGTTGACTCCCGAAGGAAACTAGTTGTTATTATTTTGTAATGTTGATAGAACCCGTGTAGAATTTTGTAAACAATCGTTGAGAAGAATAGTGTATACTTTATCAGTGCATGACATAAATGAATGTTTTTAAAAAAATTATTTTTGCCTTTCGAGTCTGCGGGTTAAAACCATAGGTCAGTTAGTTTGCCATTGCTCCAACATACCGTTATCGTAGGTTATATTCCTAAACACGCTTAGGTACATACCCTATGGTAGTGGGATGTTACATTTTTGGTATCAGAGTATGGTTTGGCATCTTTAAGGCCGAATATGAGTTGAGATATGCTAAATAGAGAGATATTCCGATAGTGATCACCCTTTTCTTGGTTGTTATAGTTCATCTTCCATAGGAGATCATGATGTAGAGTCAGCTGACAGGGAGTCGGTAGGAGTCAATGTAGAGTCTCCTGTACCTGAGTTTGCTCAGATGCCTCTGAGAATTCCCGTGAGGTGAGAAAGAAGACCCGGCTGAAGCATAAGGGTGGCTTGAGCTAACTGAAAGAATGTTCGGTCAAATAGATTGTGAAGCAGATGAAAAATTCGATTATGCTGTCTTACTCCTGCAAGGTCCCGTATATCAGTGGTGGAAAACTGTTCCCGCCAGTACTACCAGACCTTATAGTTTAACTTGGGGGGATTTCCTGAGAGCGTTACGAGAGAATTATATGCCAAAGATTTATATGGATCGGAAGATGAAAGAATTTTTAGATCTGAAGCAAGGCAAAGTTTCAGTGGCTGAATATGAGATAAAATTTAATGAGTTAATGGGGTATGCGACGGTACTGGTCCCAATTGAAGGCGAAAAATGTAGACTATTTAAGGATGGGCTGAATATGGAGATTAGAATGAGGGTCAACATTTCCAACTTGAATAGTTTTGTTGAGCTTCGAGCAGCCTCAATTAGAGTTGAACAGCTATTGAAAGAGAGTCAGGCTGTAAATGAATAGGTGGGTAGAGGTAAGAGAAAGAATGAGTCTCAGGTTGATACTGGTAGAAGTTTTAGAAAGCGAAAAAACAGATAATCTCGATTCCAGTCTAGATCGAGACAATCTGAATCTCGAGGGAGAGGCAGAATAATTCAGTCTGTAAGAGTCAGAGGACAAACGCCTGCCAGTCAGACATATCAACTGCTCGAATGTGAACACTGTGCTAAGAGGCATGGTGGTGAGTGTTGGCAAGTGTCAGGAGCCTGTTTCCGATGTGGCTCATATGAGCATCAGATTAAGGATTGCCCTGAAACGTTAGAAGGGCAGTCTAGAGATAGAGGAGAGACCAGATCTGAAAATACAGTTCAGCAGAGTAGAGCGGGCAAATCTGCATATAGAGGAAGAGGTGGAGGTAGAACTCAATCATCAGGGCACAGTGCCAGAACCAAGATGCGAAGTAGCCAACCGCAACCTCAAGCAAGAGTTTATGCTATTACCAGATAGTAGGCACAAAACTCTCCAGATGTGGTGGCAGGTATGTTGAATGTTTTTAATTTTGAGGCATATGCATTGGTAGATCCAGGATCTACACATTCATTCATCACCCCGCATCTGGCATCTAAATTGCATTGTGAACTTGAGACATTGAAGTATGGTCAGATATTGAATACTCCTGTTTGTAGCACAACAGTGATTGGTGAGGTATGTAAGAGGTGCATAATTAAGATTGATCAGGTAGAGTTAGAAGCTGATCTGATTATATTGCAACTAAAAGAGATAGACCTCATTTGAGGTATGGATTGGCTCACTGCTCATGGGACAGTGATGAATTGTTATACTAAGGAAGTAGTGCTCGAATCCCCTAATCAGCCAAGGGTGGAGTTTTGGGGAGTTAGTCAGGCAGTGCCAACCAGACTAATTTCATTTCTAAGTGCTTTGAGACTGATTCGAAGTGAATTTGAGACTTATCTAGCCCATTTGGTGGATACTCGGAATGATCAAACCATTCAGGACATTCCATGTAGAGCCTCGGCCTCTCGGGCCTCGCGCTCTACTGTAGAGCCCGGCCTCTACCGCCATCACTCCAGGTATTGTCCCCTCTGGTACTCGAACTCGAGACATCAGGGTTTTGTTCCGCTTTAAGCAGACGCCTCTTACCATTGAGCCAATTGTAACATCCCGTTTCCGTAGAACGGGTCGGACCAGAAGAACGGGTCCAAGTGAGGTAAATCAGAGAAATTAGGAAAACACATCTCATGCTCATGCATTTGTGAACAGTGATTTG
>JANZXR010094263.1:0-10282 GCA_027575705.1 Erythroxylum echinodendron
TGTAAATAATATCCACTAAGTCAATGTTGGATATATTATTCTTTAATCAATTGGCTACCCGTTGGACACTCTCTAGCATTACCATCTACCTTTTATAGATTTGATCTAAATGAGACGATCCTATGTTGTAATTAATTTTATCATCTAAAAAGTATAGATTTTATGACATTTATCTTATTAGATTCATATTTAGTGTATCTTAATCAATAGCGTGTATAAAAAGACATAAAATGATGAGAAAGTTTTATCGGTTGAGTTCTTTCTTGCAAAATATTTCTTCAATTAATAGAAGAAAATTAGTTGACCTAGTTATGCACAATCTTGGTTGAGATGAGGTCTCAACAAAAATTGTCACTTTTATTAAATTTGTTGCTTAATTTTATTTTATTTTGAGGGTTTATAGCATTGCTTTTGGTATCATGAGGACTATCTTATTTTATTTTAAGAACTTGTCGGTTCAAGTAAGGGTTTCTCTTTATAAAACTTTCTCTCTAACTTCTCAAAAGTATATGTTAGACATAATTATTTTCTGATTTTATCTATATATATTTGCATATGGCATTTTACTAGATTTTTTATTGGTTTGTTGTTGATTAATTATTTGGAAGGAGGGGCTTTGATATTAAAATTTTAGGGTTAATTATAAAAAATCTCAAACTTTACTCAATTTTGCAATTATATCACGAACTTAAAAAAGTGGTAATTAAATACTTAAACATCCTATTTTTTAAATTCTTACCTTACGTTAGTATCTCCATTAACGTTCCTGACGTGACTTGCCACATAAAAAACAAACCCAAAACACTTATATACGTCAAACTTAATTAAACTAACCCCTCCTATTCAAATTCGACACTTAAAAAATAATAAAAAATCCTCGAAGCTCTTCAATTTCTCCTCGGAAACGTTAGGCAGTCACCTCCTCTTAACACACTTCATATATTCTCCCATACATACACTTTAAAATAACCCCCAACATGATTGACGAACTCTTGTAATACAATCGACAGTTTTAGCTTGTTTAACCCCTCGTGGTTGAAGACTAGTGCCATTTTGTGTGACTTCACATTGTCATCCACAATCACTGACTTCGCAATCACCAAATACTTGAGAAACTCCCAAGCTTGGAGATCAAACAACATTTCCTTGTTGTAAATCACAATTTGTTTGGGAATTCCAAAGAAATCGTCCCCAGACTTGATCTTCAACTCTAAAACCACCTAAAGCATCTATATTTAGTTATGAAGGAGATCAATGGTGGACAATGAGTCAATGATGGTGGTTCTAAGGTTTTGATGCTAGAATTCATCCAACTGTCACTTCCAATCCTCACCATACAGTTCATGAATAACGCAATTGAATGGTCCCTACTAACTAATTAAGTTTCATTAAGTTTTTAATAATCTTAATGAAATCCCAATTTGCCACCTTAGGCACCTCTTTACATGAACTGAGTTTGGATTTAGGGTTTTGTTCATCTAAAAACGACGTAGTTTAGTTAAACAACTAAATGAAACTTAATTAGTTAGTTTAATTAAGTCTGACCTATATAAGTGTTTAAGGTTTCTGTCTTATATGACAAGTCATGTCAGTAACATTAACGAGAATACTAACATTGAGCTAGAATTAAAAATTTTGAAAGTTTAAGTATTTAATTACCATTTTTAAATTCGGGTTATAATTTCAAATTTAAGTAAAGTTTGAAATTTTTTTATAATTAACCCAAAATGACAATATCCATCTTTTAGGGACTTTTTAAGTGATTGAGACTTTAAAATCACTTATTAAAAATTTTTTCTTTTGAAAATGATTCATAACAAGAAATAAAAACTTTTTCCCTTTAGAATCTAAAGTTGAGTATGAATGTCTATTTGAACTTGAATTCGAATTCTACGAGTGTAGCTCTCCTAGGTTATTATTGATTTTAAAGATTTCAGCAGCTATACACATGAGGACTATTATTAGCCCCTTAACATTTGTCAGACTAATTTGCTAGCCATTGGTGAGCCTTCGCCAATGTCTAGCAAGGATTAGGTATAAGGAAGGTATGCCTAAAGAACTAAGGTGACTTAACTACGTGGGATCAAACATGGTTCGAGCTTTTGTTAGCTTTGACATATTATAGAGTGTTGATTAGCTTGGCTTAAGCGAGTTGGCCTTACCTTCGACGTTCTTGGTGGAACTAAAGATGAATTTATTCTCAAATAACAGACTATACACAAATAAACTAGACTACGCATCTGTCAGGCCTACAATTATCCAATGAAGGAAAAGTTGAATGCTTTAGTAATAGATGCATCATATCACTCAGAAGTAGGGCTTAATCCCATTTACTTGCTTAATACAGTAAGTACCCAAGGGATTCTTTCTAAACGGTTACTGTATAAGAAGATATAGGTTAACAGAAAGGAGCTCGCTTCTATATTAGATGCGAGAGTTACTCATTTATTTGTTATTGAATCAATGGTGGAAATTTTGGGGTTAAAACTAAACAACACTCCTGCGAAGATGAAAACTCCCATAGTAAAAGCACAAGTAATAGTATGAACAATATATAATGTTTCATTAAGCTTGCGAAATATAATATAATGGTAATACCCTTTGATGATTTCAACTTGATTTTGGGTATTGACTTTCTCAGTACAGTGAAAGTGATGTTATTCCCACATCTTAGATGTATTATACTAATGAATGAGCAAAATTTATGTTATTTAAATGGTTTTAGATCTAGCATAGGTATAATAGACAAAACAACAGTGGTAGCATATAATTCTACTATGATTTTTTAGAAAGACCTTAAGAAAGGTATGAAGTCTTACCTTACAGTCATATGGGGGATTACTGAAGACCATATGGTGGAAGTTACCGATGCTATTATAAAAGTATATAGAAAATTCAAAGACGTGATACCTAAAGAGTTATCAAAAACTCTTCCTCCTTATCACGAAATCAATCGCAAGATCAAATTAACACTAAGTGCAATTCCCCATATCTGTGCCACTTATAGAATGACACCATTAGATTTAGTGGAGTTACAAAAAGGAATTTGGTGAATTATTAGAAGCGAGTTATATCTAATCTCCCAAAGTCTTATATAGAGCTTCCATGTTATTCCAAAAAAAGCAAGATGAAGCTTTACATATTTTTATAAACTTTCGGTCCTTGAAAAAGATAACTATAAAAAATAAATATCTCATTCTATTAGTTCAATACTTAATGGATATATTATCAAAGTCAGTAGTCTTCACAAAATTATACTTATGGAGTTAGTATTAGTGATACGAATTGCTGAGGGTGATGAGTAAAAGACGACTTGTGTAACTTGCTATCGATCATATGAATATTTTGTTACACCATTTGGTTTGACAAATGCTCTGTAACATTTTATAGCTTAATGGATGATGTGCTATATAACTTTCTAGATGATTTTGTGATGATCTACTTAGATAATATTGTGGTCTATAGTACTAATATGGCAGAGCATGTACAATATTTGAGGAAGGTGTTCAAGTGGTTGTAGTAACATAAACATTTTGATAAGATAGAAAAATGCAAGTTTACCTAATCGAATATCAAATTTCTAGGACACTTGGTGAGTAAAGGCAAAGTGGTGAATGTTTAACATCCCATGATTAGGGTTAAAACCCTAGGATGCTTTATAAATAAGAATTTGTTGGGACTTTAAAAATGCATTTCAAGTATTATATGGCATACATATGCACGTGAATAATGTTGTCATTCATAAAAGAATCGTACATGCATTCATTGACATTTTTCCTAGTATAGGTGAATTTTTAATGTGATTAAAGTGTGAATTTTGGATAATTAAATTAGTGTGTATTAAAATAATGATAATAGTTATTATTTCAGAATTTTTGGTGAATTGTGGATTAATTGTCTTGGATAATTAAATTGGTGTATATTAAAATAAATTTCGCATTTTTGGAGACATTTAGGATATTTAGGAAAGTTATTGAAAATTTGAAGTAATTTAGATTAAGAAAAATAAAGAAATTAAGAGAAAAATTATGGAGTAACAAATGGATCAATAAACGTGTGACATTTGGACAAATTACTAAGTGACAAGTGGTAGCTTTACATTGATGACACATGGGCTACATGCAAAAGTGACATGTGTCAAGCCTTAAAGAGAGACACCTAGGCATTAGGAGAATGTTTCTACAACCCTCTCCTTGCTTTCACCAAAAGTCTTCTTCTTCACAAAAGTTTCTCTTTATTGTTCATCACTGAAGACACCATCTTTCTCACTTATGAACATTGGCTTTTGGATAATCTGTCAAGGTTACACCTTATGAAGTTTTCTATTATTAGAGGTTTTAATTGTTGCATAAAATCCTCTGTTTATCCATCACCAAAACCAGTTGTTTGCTCTCTTAAGTTCTGGAAAATTTTCAAAGAGAGAGAAACTTAATCAAGTAAGTTTTATGATAGTGTAAATGATTTCTGTTGAGGTTTTAATATTTGTAACTGGATGCATGCGAAAATGGATTACATTTTCATGCTTATGGATTGCTGCATGCGTAAATGGTGTTGATGCATGTGTGGGTGGTGATGGAAGAAGCAGATTTGGCGATATGAATAACTAGATGAAAGTTTAAAGTGAGCTGGAGTATGAGATATGCAGAATTTTACTAAATATACGTCTATATTTAGGGTATAACTTGACCTGTGAATATTCAAATTCATTGGAATTTATTCAGAGTAAACTAGATACATAGAACTACATTTTTCAGAAAGGAATCGAATTCTAAATATGTCCTTAGGAGTTTGGAAATTTGTCTTGAAAATGAAATTTGTGTTCTGCCAAAGTGTGAAAACAGTCTATGGATTTTTGATTATAACTTAAATGATACTGAACCAAAATTGCATGAAATTAGCTTCATTAGAAACTTGAGGCATAAAAGAACAATTTTCCAGAAGAATGTTTTGCTTAAATCCTTCGTATTCCTTGTCAAAATGACCATGCAAGATTGACTCGAATGTTTATTTTGGGAATAGCCGGGAGAAGTTGGAATAAAAGGTAGTGCACGATGTTGTTTGACATTTTTAAACATCCTTCATTCTTTTGGCTATAACTTCTTCTGACCTCCAAATGACTTGATTTTTGAATCACCAAACTCGTAACACATTTTTCTTCCTCTCCATAAAAATATATAGCCATCTAAAGTCATTCGGGAAAGATTTTATTGATGAATTTAGGATGAAAATGAGGAAGTGAACTGCAATATTTTCATCGAATATGCTTAAGTATTTTCAGTATATCTTGATCTGTAGATTTTTAAATCAGTTGATTCTTAATTTTAATTAAAGTAGAGTCATACAGCTACAACTTTCTTGAAGAAGTCTAAGTTTAATTCTGTTTCTAAGCATTTCAAAATTTGGCTCGAAATTGAGTCTTGACTAAGGCTGTAGTACTACCTAAGACAAAAATCATGTCCTATTGATATTGAATAAAATGTATTGATAGAAGCCGAATTAGACAAAAGTATCTTCACAAAATTTGTATTTCATTCTCTTATCTTTCAATTGGTATTAAGTTTACAATTTTTATGAGTTATATAATTTGAGGGTATGATCATGAACTAGCTAAAAGTTCAATTATACATAGTATGTGGTATTGTGAGCTTAACTCATAGAATAATGAACCAAATTGGGTGATCTTGGAGTCATTAGAAACTTAAGACATTCGAAAACAATTTTTCAGAAGGAAGTGTTACCAAATTACCTCATTTTTCTAATGTTAATAATCACGCAAATTAGACCTGAAAGTATGTTTTTAGACAAATCTGGATAAATCAATTGAGTATCGTGGTATGAATGAACTTTGTGACAAGAAATTGAATAAAGAACCCAGAATTGTCATAAACATGCATTGTACACATTCAGTACACATGAATGTGCATTTATAAATTCATAATTGTGCAAAATTATGATGTGTGTATGTATGATATGTTATAGAGGATCACATTGAGTGACAATGTCCAGATATTGCCGGGACTTCAAGGCAATAAGCTAAAAGGAGCATCTATGAGTCAACCTAGATGATCTTCCTAGGATTGATTGTTTGATTTATTCTACTTAATTTTCAGTTATTGAACTTTTTGTGATCTAAATATGAATTTCAAACTTAAAGGTTCGAGGAGTTTAATAGTCAGGAATGTATTGGAAGTACTATATTTGCATCTGACAATTGAATGAGATATATTTTCTTCTAAGTTCTGAATGCTCAATGAAAGTTGAATGCTAGACTGAGGTCTAATGAATATGTGATTCTGACTATGTTTCATAAATGAATGTCATTCATGACATATTCTGTTATTTGATGCATTTCATAAAATGTATGCTCAGATAAAGGGATTGTTATCAAAGTAGCCAGTTGAAAGAGCTATAAGCTTAGTATTCTGCACGTAGAGTTCTGCTCCGTGATTTCTGTTCTGATTGAGCCTAATAGGCTAGTATCTATTTCTGTATTTGAAAGGCACTCGATCACAATAAATAATACAAATTGAGAGTCTCATACGCATCTATACTTGAATATTCTGATTATGAATTATATGTTTGTGAATTCTTTCTGAAGTTTTGTTATTAAGGTGATATATCATGATAATGTGATTGATTGGGTGTACAAATTAGGGAAAAAGGTGTGTGAATTGTATGACATCCTTTATGTCTCATTTTGATAGAAAATGTTGTTAATCTGATTGGTTGTACGATATCTGTGTGTGTGCTTGGAGTGAGATCATCAATGATGGGTCTCTCATTGAGTTTGCAAAAACGCATCCAAAATTTGCAACGTGATTTTTAGGTAGGAGACAGGAGACCTAGTGTTTCTAAGATTGTCAGAAGCACTTTTTGGGATTAAGTTACAGATCAAAGGTCTGTCAGTTGGCACTTGAGGAGTTGTTTTTGTTTTTAAGTAGTTTACTTATGTCATGTAGAACTTTTGTTATAAAGGTTTGTAAGCTATTAAGTATTAATGCAATGACAAGTTGAGGTTTTTAAATATTGTGTTTTGTGACTTTTACATACGTAGTTGATGCCTTGATTAAGTTGAATATGTTGCCATGTTATAAGTGAAGGTGAGATAGTTGAGGGGCCATTATTATAGATTATATACTAGAATATTCTCAGGGTGTTTCAGTATGTAATTTATGGTAGTGGAGTGTTGCTACAGAGTGGATTTTAAAAAGGCACAAGCAATTATTAGTTAACAAGTTCCAAAAATGATAAAAGAGCTTAGGAGATTTATTAGTTTAGTAAACTACTAATTGCCAATTCATTTTTTGATACTCAAAGAAGGCAAGACTCATTTATTAAAAAAGAATTAAGAGCGATGAAGTTCGGAGGCATATTAAGAAGCCTTTGAGAATTTGAAAGCTATCATTTTAACCGACCTCTGTTAAAGTTACTTGACTTTGATCTCCCTTTCGAGGAAATTGGTGCTTTGGAAAAAGCCATTATGGAATCTTAGTGTAAGAAGGCCATCTTGTTGCTTTTGAAAGTCTCAAGCTTAATGGTAAAAGCAATTATTTATTTGGAATCATATTTATTGTTTGTATGAACAATGTTGCTAATACTTTTTTCAAGAATCAAAAGAAATTACCTGCAAGAAAACCTTATTGGTAAGAGTTTCTTGTTGAATATAACTTGATGTAGGAGTATAAACTAGAGAGGCAAAATAATGTGGTGGATGTGTTGAGTCAGAAAGAAGTCTTTGTACTTTTATATGCTTTCTCTCAGGTGGAATCAGATTTATTAGAGCATATCAAACTAATAGCTCTTCTCGATAACATCTATTATCGAATTGTGCAACAAGTAAAGGATGGTGTGGTGCAATAATTTTGGCTCGATGATGGTGGAATGTTGATGAAAAAAACCAGCCAATTGTACGTACCTAGAGACACACAACTCATAATGGGCTAGTCAGCCTAGAGTTCAATAGATGCTCGTGATCCTTTCTTGTTCTTACTATTGGTAAGAGATTGAGAATGACATAAAGGTATATATTAAAACTTGTCTTATTTGTCAATTGGTTAAGCAAGAAAGAAAGGAGGTAAGATTATTACAACCTTTGCCTATTCTAGAAAGACTGTGGATATCGGTCTCGATAGACTTCACTTGCAAATTTTTAAAGGTGGATGAAATGGTTTCAATCATGGTCGTGGTTGATAAGTTCTCTAAGTATATAGTCTTTATGCTAACTCCAACTTCATGTCTGATATGACGCTAATCTCTATCTTATAAATCTCACAAGCAAGTGTATCTATCAAATTATAGTATAGTATCAGTGAATATTGAGTGTCAATCCTACAAGGACTACAAGTACTAATAATAACACCTTTTCTATTATCTAACCGAAAAATAGGTTGATGATTAATTAAAACTAAAATAAACTAAAGTTCAATATAATAATAAACGACAACACAAATAACACTAAGATTAATCAATATTAAATAACTATTACCTAGGCAATGAATCCCCTTAAGATTTTTTGAGTATTAACCCTTTATCATGTAATTCAGTTATTCATCATTAGACTGTAGAAATCCCTATCTTATGTTCATATCTTTATCAAGATTATTAACAATTAATCTTTGATTGATTAACTAAAAAAATTTTTTAGTTAAAACTTCTAAGGTTGTATTACTCAACTTGTGAATTTCACTATTACTTTTGACCATAATTCAAAAGATTTATATTGATCTATCTCTATGTCTGCATGTAACTCCTTCTAGTTATTGTATATCTATTCATACAATATGATTTCTCAATCTTAATTATATGAAATCATACATTGAAGTAACATTCCAGGCATATTGATTCAGGAATAAAAATGCATCGTTGAATCGCAACGAATCAACAATCAAATTGCATTAGATAAAGAATTAAATTACAAGATCCATCCTAACTTAGATTTATCATACCTAGGCACCAAAAAATTTAGTTCATAAATATAAAAAATAAAACCAATACAAAAAATTTAGAACAATAATAACATATATAGTTATTGTTCTAAATTTTTCAAAAAATTTAGTTCATAAATATAAAAAATAAAACCAATACAAAAAATTTAGAACAATAATAACATATATAGTTATTGTTCTAAATTTTTCTCAAACTCTAATTTTGCTTCTAACTTAACTATACTTTTTGCTCTAATGTCTCTTGCCTTTAATTAGTCTTTATAATTGCCTTTTATAGTGCAAAATTAGGGTTTTTGGAGTGGAACGACCTAAAAACTCTTCAAAGCTATAAATATACACATTCCTAGAAGCTTATATAGGCCATTGAATATGACTTATACAGGCGTGTCCACCTTCATATGGATGAAACAATTTCTTTGAGGCTATAAATGCTTATAGGGACTTACAAGATCCCTTATATGGTTGTGTATGTTATTTACACAGGCGTATATTTCATGACACAGGCATGTCCCTCCAAAGTACTTCCTATTATTTTATTTTCTATCCCTATTACACGCAAATTCTTCTCCTTTTGATCTATGAAGGCAAGTACTAAAAACAATTAAAACTCTCAAATAATCAAGCAAAATATACTAAATATAGAATAAAAACATAGTTTATCAAGCATTCATCAATGTCCCTTGGATGTTGTTACAAAGCTTTTCTACAAGAATGTAGTGAAGTACTTCGGAGTTCTAATAGATATGATGAGGTATGATTTGATTTACTAGACAATTTTAAATGTCTTTTTTTTAATATGATAAGGTACGACTTGAAGTTTTCCACTACAAATCAACCATAAATTCATGACTAAAAGGAGAGGATCAATGACTTGCTAGAGGAATACTTCTGACATTATATATGTATAAGTCAACAAAATTGACTAAGTTTATTTAGTATTGCATAACTTTTTTATAACTTACATAGATCCTCAATTGTGGAGAAGAGTTCCTTTGAGATTATTTTGGGATAACTACCCTTACTCATTTTGAGATGGCATAACAAAATTTGGAAGGAAAATGGCTAATTACTTACTAGTTGCAAGTGAGAAACATAAACTATCAGACGAAGTCATGGATAGTCTTCGAAAAGCCTCCAAAAGGATGAAGAAGAATGTGGACTAACAAAGAAGTCCAATTGAATTCAAAAATGGGGATTAAACACTTCTTAAACTTACCCCTCATATTTGAAATAAATTTAGTAGTAAACAAGTGCATCGGGGCTTAGTGTCAAAGTATGATAGGCTATTTGAGATTCTTGAATAGATTAGAAACATGGCTCATCGACTCAAGTTACTC
>JANZXR010094284.1:0-10280 GCA_027575705.1 Erythroxylum echinodendron
GACATGCATGTATATATAAAAGTAATACCTCATAATATATTAATAACAAGTCATAATGTTAATACATGAATCACAAACATCCATTGGCCTAGGGCACACTACTAACAGATCAGACACCGGATTGGCATAGTCCCTCACTTTATCTGGTTGTTGTAATGGAGAATCCTCCTTATTCCTTACTTTTTTTTTTGGCTAAACTTTCCCCTAAAGGGGGGAAAGCATTTGGATTGTCCATCTCCATATCCCCAGAGGACATGATTGAAGATGGTGATGTTCTAGGGATAAACCTCACAATTTTTCTTTCTGAATTGCATACTGAAATAGGACTGTCGCTGGGGGACCAGAGTTACGTGAGCTTCAGGATGCAAGTCGATCCCATTAATATAGCCACCACCTCCCACTATTTCCACGTACATTTGAGCCATTATTAACTTCCCAAAGCTGGTGGCCATCCTTCATGACCTTTTAGGTGGCAGTTCAACTGGATATTATCATAATTATATAATTATGATATTTGGTTAAGAGGAAAGAATGATTATTATTACTATTATTATTGATAGTAGTTAGTTTGCTAAAAATATTGAGAAACAAAAACTTATTATATTTTAACTAATTAATTAACAATATTTTAATTAATTATTAATAATATTGTAATTAATTACAATATTTTAATTAATGAATAATTATATTATAATTCATTATAATGTAATTAATTAATTACAATATTTTAATTAATGAATGAATTATATTTTGATTAATAATATTGTTTAATCAATTATAATGTAATTAATTAATTAATATTATTATTTTAATTAATTATATTGTAATGAATTATATTTTAATTAATTAATTGTATTTAATTAATTAGTATTAAAAATATTTTTTAAAAAAGAACTACTAAGTTATTCATAATGGGGTACTTTACAAAACAATGATACTCATTTCTCTAGATTATGAGAGGAATGGAGTATTATCTAAAAACGGGTAATCAAAGTAATAACCCTATAATCATTGTCCCTTACTAAACTTAATCTTTCGTTTCATACTTATTCTTTTTTTTTTCATACCCACTAAACAAACATGCCCTTAATATTTTTATTACTATGGTGATTGTCGTAAGAGAGCTTCTTATCACGTTTTCCCTGATCTTTTAAATTTGCTTGTATATGGAAAATGAGATAAATGATGATTGGCCTCATCCATTGATGTTTCTTAAGATTCTTCATGTAGATTAAGCGATAAAGAAAAAGTGGCAGAAGACCTCCGCTTAGTCCTTTGCTAGACAATGTCCACATGGCAGTTTAAAATCCTTTTTCTACCTTCTTCACATAATTTGTTTATTGCGTACTTATCAACTCTCCAATTTCTAATTAAAAACTTAAACTTGATCACGTATAAAGATATTAAATAAAAAAAAAATTAATTAAATAAGCTAAAGTCTACCGGCTTATTGATGTCAAATGAACATTTATTAGATTAATGTTCATTAAGGCTATTGCAAATATTTGTTAGTAAGGATGTCAATGGGACGGAATTATAAAAAGATAAAATGGCGTTGTTTTGGGTAGTCAGGCCGTGGGTCGGGTTGAGTTTACCTGTGGCCCTGCTTGAGCCGACCATGATCAGCCCGTAATTCACCTATAACCTGTCAAAAATAGACTGGATCAGTCAAAATTGACATCCCTAATTGTTGAGTATGTAAGATTTGATTTGAATGACTCCCTCCTCTCTCTATAAATTTTCAGCTTGGGTTAACTAACTTGGGCCGTACTCTTTAGGCACGTTTCTCCGGGTTTTGGTTACTAATCCTTTGTCTCTTGTTTACTTCGTCAGTCTTTCACTTCCCCTCCATAAGTCTGAATAAACAAGAAATTAGCAGCTTTTGGTTGATGACATCATTGTATGCATGATTCTAGTTAAGATTGACTAAATATATTAGAAGCATAATATAGTAATCCATATTTTGAGAGCATAATCACACTAAAAAAAGTGGTGATTTAAGGATTCATGGCCCCTTTGGCATAAGAGATACTGCAGGTCATTGACTTGGAACTTCAATTTATCTTTTGTCTTTAGTCTTCCCCAAGCAACTACCCATAATATAAATGAGTGTGAAGGAGTTATATCCGAGTCCCAAATTAGCTTAAAGCAAGGGAATGAAGTTTATAATAAGCCATTCCATCACATTATTTTCAACACTAGTACATCTGGATTATTACTTGTAGGTTCAAATGGCAACAAAGCTTGTATCTTTAGTTTTAGTTGCTTGAACCAAGTTTAATTCTTTTTAGTGATTCTTGTCGAGTTTTGTTCTTATAGCAGCTAGTAACTATGAAAAGGACCAGAAAGAAGGAAGTTAGTGATAGGACTAATATCAACAAACGTAAAAGAACATGAATAAAGGAACAAGGCAAAGTGGATGCGGAAGCATGTGAATAAATTTCCATGTAATGGAAGAGCGAAAATGAGAAAACGAAATGTTAAGAATAGGATCCAGCACATGACCATCGAAAGCAGCTCCAACGTGGATTGCAATGCCAGCTGTACATTTGACGAGGATCATTGTTTTTGAGACCAAAAAATTGAGAGATACGCTACTTTTAAGATTCTCGTCTTTCTGGAGATATTGTTTTCTGACGTGTTCCTACTCTCTTTTATCCAAAAAAAAAGGGAAAGGACAACCATTTCTCGCCTTTCTCAAACGTCTCCCTTGTTAGTGATCTACTGTCTCCAACTTCGCACCAGCTAAGTAAACGGTGTAAATTGTCCCCTCGAGGACAACAATCTTTAGACTTCATTTTATCTTTCTTACAAAACCCAAAATTTACAACATCACTCTAAAATAATTGGAGAGAATATTCTACTGTTCTTGATTAGTAATAATTTATAGAATTCTCTGATCAGAGTAAACTGATATTTAAAAAAGGTGTTTTCAAATTTCAATTATAGGCCAATTACTAATTAGCAAAAACGAACATGATAACAGTAAACGTTGTATCTGTACTCGGCCCAATTAAAATATTTAAAAACTTAAGGATTAAATTATACATCATAGTCATGTATGGACAGGTTAAATCAATCACTTTGATATTCATGATATTTAGGTAATCATGATATGTAGCGAAACGTCAATTATGATTTATGATTATGAATTGTTTAATTGAAGAATTAAAGATAACTTAAAAAAAGTTTTAATTTATCTAATTTTAATTGTGAATTAAAATTTTAATTTATAATCATTGCTAAATTTTTAAAAACTTAATAGGTTACACATCAAAGAGCAATTTGTGAAAGAAAAATCAATTTAATTAAGTTGGACTTAATTATAAAGTTTGAGAAACTTTGAGGATCAAATATGAGATATTTGATTTTATTAAATTTAAATTAATTATAATTTGATTTTAATTATAATTAAAGCAATTTAATTTTAATAAAAGATCTTTATAATTTTTCTATTTAAAAAGGGAAGAACAATAGAGAAACTAACATTTTTTTTTTGTCTTCTTCTTCACAAATTAGTCTTGAGAATTGCTCTATGGATATTATCAGAAGTTGGACATTTGAACAACTCGTGATTGATTAATAAGAAATAGTTTCAAAGTTTTTCTTTGAAAACGATCAAGATACAATTTCTAATTCGTTTTCATTTTATTCAAGTTTATTCAATTATCGGGATTCGCTTGAAATCTGTAAAAATTATTTGTTTTTTTCATTACATTCATGATTTGATCACGATTAGATTCTAACAAAATCAACATAAGCCATCTTGAAGTAGAATCGAGTGGTTTATTTTGATTTTAAATTTTAAAAGGGAAAGTAGAAATTGAAATGAGTAAAGAAAAAGGAAAAAGAGGAAGGTAGGTTTATCTGTATTAAAATTTAAAATATAGACCGAAGACTTAACCGCTAAGCTAAATAAATTAATATTGGTGGAAGAATCCTCTCTCTCTATATATAAGCAGACCGCCTCGCTTTCTCTGTCTCTCTCTGTTTAATTCACTGCATATTTCTATACAAGCATTGGACTTTGATACAATCCATTCCTTAACAACAACAGATTCAGTCTCTTACAAATGGGAAGCCGAGGGTTGGATTTGTCAGCGCTGCCAGAAGATTGCCTAGAGAACGTTCTCTCGTTGACGGGTCCTCGGGATACTTGCCGATTGTCGGTTATATCATCTCGGTTCAGGTCGGCGGCGCATTCCAATGCTGTTTGGCGGAAATATCTACCGCCGGATTATCGATCAATAATTGCTAGATCCACTGATCCCTCCGTGCTCACACGCTTCTCTTCTATGAAGGACCTCTATTTCAGCCTCTGTGACAACCCTATTCTCATCGACGACGCTAAGTTGGTAACTTCTCTCCTCTATTAGTGATATCTTTCCATGTTTCAAGTGATTGTTTACCCTCCAATATTTATTTCTTTCATCTATACTTGTAACAATTTTTGATTGATCGGTGGGATTTTCAGCTTTTCATTTTCACGTGGCAATTATATTTCCGTTCCAGGTTATTAGTTATTATGACTGACGAATAAAATATTTTCTTTTATCATACATAATTTGTTTCTGAGAATTCTTTATGGGACTGCAGAGTGTAGACGCTTCTATCTTCTATTAGTTTGCATTACAAGCTAATGGGTTTACTTGGAAACGTAATCACAGTGATTAATGCAATAAGGGTCGTAGATCTGTCTAATTTGGTGCTTACACAAAGAAACCTGTTGATTAGATTAATTTTGGGCATTAGTAAGTCTGGTCAATTTGTTCTTCCCTCGAAATTCAGATATCGGTATTATTTTAATCAGGTCTAGTGTCTATTAGAACCAATGGTACTTTTTTTTTATCCACCTATGATTGTGGTGGACACTCAATTCATCAGATTATATGTCTCTCTTGATACTGGAAGATGCTTCATGATTGTAATTGTTTGATTTTTTTTTTTTTGGGTCTCGTTGTTGGACCTTCGTCTGTATTTATTTCGCGTCCTATGTTAGATGTGTATGCCCAGTAATGACTCATCCATTTTCTCCATGTCATTTGAATTTGAAGAGCTTTTCGTTAGACAAGTCAACGGGGAAGAAATGTTACATGCTCTGTGCAAGGAACCTAGTGATTATTTGGGGTGATACTCCTAGGTATTGGAAATGGACTTCTGAACCTGAATGCAGGTATATCTATCTTCCTCTAATATTGACTACATTGAAGGTCCAATTGTTCACCTTTTTCAGTAACTTGTATATATTGTTGAAATATTCTCTTGTTATTCTTCAAACAGATTTGGAGAAGTAGCTGAACTTATTCAAGTATGTTGGCTGGAAATTCGTGGCAAAATTAGTGCTTCTTTGCTATCGCCAGCAACATTTTATTCAGCCTACCTGGTGTTTAAATCAGCTACTGAAACCTATGGATTTGAATATCGACCTTTAGACGTTTCAATGGGACTTGCTGGAGCTGAAAGTCCCACGCGATCTGTTTATTTGGATGCAGAGAGAGGGCGGAGGCAGCAATACCAAACCAGACGAAGGATTATTGGATTACTAAGCCGGAGGTATATGTTTGGAATGCAAGCTCCAGGGCCTGCTGTAGAAAGTGATGGCCCTTATCCAAGAGAGAGGAAAGATGGGTGGTTTGAGATTGAATTGGGTGAATTCTTTAACAACGAAGGTGAAGAAGGGGAAATTGAAATGAGTGTATTAGAAACTAAAGGTGGTAACTGGAAAGGGGGACTTATTGTTCAAGGTATAGAAATTAGGCCTAAGGAGGGTAAATGAATTAAATAATGGACAAAAAAGGGGTGGAAGTTAAAGGTGAGTTGAATTGGCGAAGAAACGCTAAACGTATGGGCAAAGGGTTTTAGTGTTTTTATAACTATGGTGTTTGTCCTAAGAGAGCTTCAGCCGTTTCTACAGTATGTAAAGTATGGTTTCTTGTGACGTTTTCCCTGATCTTTTACATTTGCCTTTATATGGAAAATGAGATCAATGATGGTTCGCCACATCCATTGATGTTTCTTAAGATTCTTCGTGTAGTTTAAGCGATAAAGAAAGAGTGGCAGAAGGCTTCTGTTTAGTCCTTTGCTAGACAATGTCCAGATGACAGTTTAAAATCCTTTTTCTACCTTCTTCACATAATTTGTTTATTGCGTACTTATCAACTCACCAATTTCTAAGTTGATCACGTATACAGATATTAAATAAAAAAAAGAATTAATTAAACAAGTTAAAGTTTACCGACAGCAATAACAGTGTTGATGTCAATCGAACATTTATTAGATTAATGTTCATAAAGACTACGGCAAATAGTTACTGGGTAGGGAAGATTTGATTTGAATGACTCTCTTTAGCTTTCAGTCTTAAATCTTAGTCTTCAGTTTTAACTCTCTACTAGTTTCCTAAATGAGAAAGAAACCAAACTTAAGTATGTTTACGTGGGCTTTGGTTTTATCTCTTCAAGTTTCCTAAGTGAGAAAGAAACCAAACTTAAGCATGTTTACGTGGACTTTGGTTTTATCTCTTCAAGTCCTTTCTTTCTTGTTTACCGTTGACAGTCTCATATAAAAAATTTCAATACTGCAAGTATGTAAGTCATATTTTACAGTATAAAAGATATCATTTCCACGAATATTGATTAGTCACCTAATACCTTGAATACATTTTGTCTAAGGTAATAAAAAGTTAAATGAATTGAATTAAAATAAATTAGCTAAAATTGAAATAACTAATAAAACTAAACAATTGAATAATTAAACCTAGAAATAAGAATGAATTTAATCAATAATGGAAACCTGAAATTAATATAACTAATAAAACTAAACAATTGAATAATTAAATCTAGCAATAGGAATGAATTTAATCAATAATAGAAACCTGGGGGTTATTCTCTTATTGTTTTGTCTTTCTTTTATCTTGTTAATTCAATTAGACTTGATCTTAGATATCTTAAGGTTTTGATTACCCTCTCTTAGGATCTAATCAAGTAATCTCAATTGAAATAGAAAAACAATATAATTGCAACCTTTTGATTCGCAAGACTACTTCTAACTAGTCAATTATATTTGAAGCAATCCTAATAATAACTAACTCACAATATAGATATTTCTTTAATTATTTATAAATATGATATTTTCAGGTTTATTAAGTTACAACTTGTGGACCTTAACACAAATAACTTGATTCAATATCTCAATTTATTATCAGGTATAAGCATGACAAATATCATAAAGCATTAACTTATATTGAATTTAACAAGAATAAAGTTTTAAAAAATAGATCTAAGAAAAATCCCTAATAAGGATTTATAAATCCATAATCATATTCAACATCCTACGAACCCAAATTAACATCTAGGACAATGAAAATATAAAGGGCAAATCTCAATGCACAAAGCTTCCCGTTTTATGAGGGTTGGAGAAGGGTTATTAATTGTACGCAACATTTACTTTGCATTTTACAAAGAGGCTGTTTGCGTTACTCAAACTAATGACCTACTGGTCACAAAAGAGTAATCTTACCAATTGTTCAAGCCAATGAAAATATAAGAAGAGAAAAGAAAGAAAATAACTTTACGTCTTGATATAGAAATTCTAGAAATTCTGCAGTTGATCTTGATGTCTCCAGTTTGATTTCTTTGACTATGATGTCCAGCCTCCTTTTTGGAGTTTTTCGTTGCCTTCAACACTTTTTTAGTCTTTTAGGGTTCTTTCTAAGATTTCCCCTTTTAATTTAGTTTCAAAAATAGCCTCGAAATGTCAAGAACACAAAAATTTTGTGTGTTAGAAAAGTTGTGCTTGATCATGCATCTTGCCTTTGCTCTCTGTCATGATTATGTATCCTACGTAGCTGCTTCATGCACGATCATACATCTTCCTATTCTTCAAGTTCTTCTTCATCTTTTCTTCTATTTTTCTTGTTTTTGCTCACTAACAAACACATCAAATAACTCTTAAAACATATATTAAGATCAAATCCTTATTCTAAAACAATCAAATAATTAAAACACATAAAAAACTAATAAGAATATAATTCTAAGTCCTAAACACATGATTATCATCTAAGAAAACACATAAAAGCATACTTAAACCTTTAAAAAATATACTATAATATACACATATCAAAATCCCCACACTTAAATCTTTACTTGTCCCAAAGAAAAACTAAAACCACAAATAAACCAAACACAAAAACACACAATCATGCAACAATGAAATAATGGTATAATGATATTAAATCTCATGGAGTTAACTTAACTTCAAACATCAACCATTTAAAAAAATTCCAACATACTAACTTATTTCATTCATGTTTAAGTGCTTTAATTTGAATATGCATATCAATCAAAATATTGACAGCCTATAAATGCATTTATGATACTTCTAGGCATGCACTTATTATTATTGATCAATTAAAAAGGTAAACTATCACTAAGTAACTCGTCATGAAAATTCTTACTATTTTTAAAAGATGGTTTAATTTTATTGTAAGCACCATATTTTAATATTTCTTTTACAATCACCTAGTCTTTTGATTCGAAGGTAAACACTTTATTATGAATGTCCCCTAGTTACTCAACTAGGTTAAATTTTTTATTTAGCTTGGTCATAGTGTCATTCTAGCCTTTTGATATGAAGACAAACTTTTTATCGTGAAAGCCCTTGGTTACTTAGTTATACCAAAACCCTCAATTGGCTACTATCTTTATTCTTAACCTAATTTTCTTAAAAAGGGCCAACAGAATAGGAAATTTATTTAACCAATTTTTTAATAAATTTCTTAGCCTACCTCATTTCTTCTTAATCAATCAGTCTTATGAAGGTTACTAATAATGCCTACCAATTTAAATGAATGTGATTGTAAATGTATGTAAACAAGAGTCATAAAGTGAAAGAATATGTTTCACATCCTAATTAACATGCATATTCATCCTAAACAAAGTTAAAACACAAAATTCACAAGTTAATATGCCTCTACAATTTAAATGACAATGTTCGAAAGTAATCTAATTTCATTCAATTCATGTCATTGACACATTGACACATTGTACACGTCATGCAACCAAATGTTTACACAATACTAACCTACTTAAAGACTAACACAATACAATCACAAAATTCACACATACAAATAATATGCAAGTGCATTTATGTCCCCATTCTTGAACAACATATCGTCCTCAATATAGAAATGGAGACAATAAAAATAAAGAGAAATATAAATAAATTAAAATTAAGAGTAAGAATATGGTGATTCGGGTGATGGTGTTAGAGATGGGACTTAGACACCTTAGACAACAAAAAATTTGGCAATTTCTTTATCTGACATCACTAATGGTACATTACATCCTTTAACTATGCCTCTATATTATCCAGACAACCCTCCAAGTGCTTGTTATTCTCTTCCATTTTGTCAAGCACCTTTTCCCAACCTTTTTACTTCTCCTGGGATTCTTTACTTAATGAGACTTGTTAGTGGTGTTGTGGAGATGCAGAACTAAAACTTATCTATCCTCTCTTGTGTTTGACTTTTGATTTATAGCCTATATCTCAAATTTCAATACCATGGAACTCGAAGATCTCGACTAGCCTCAAATGTATGTGATTTAAATGCTCAGGAAAAATAGGGTTTAGTTCATCATCAATAACACCATGTGATTGAGCCAGAACAGTTACAAGAAAACACATGCCTAGATAGTTACTTTTCGTATTAAGCCAAGTAACTATTTTTTGAAAAATATAGGTGGATGTGTAGACTGAAACCTTATTATCCATGCACCAAAGTATAAATAAATCTTTTTTAGAGCACTTATTAATTTGACTCTTAGCAAAAACAACATGACACATGAATTTATGTAGTGACAAGTGTTTAGGATTCTTATTCACATTATCAGGAGCATTGTGTGTATTAAACACATCCAACTCTATTAATTTCATCTAATATTTATTAGCATAAAAATTTTCATGTTTTTCAATAATGTTTGATTTTGGAAAAGCAAACATTTTTCTATGATATCATAATCCAAATTTTAAGGTTTTCCTCGCAATCAAAACAAAAATTATCCAACTTACCTGACTTAAAGTGTAAAGTAGTGTAAATTTTAATGGTTAATTCTTCAAAAACAAGATAATCACAATGTATAAATTTATCCCATTGAATTCTTGCACTCAAAGTCTCAACTTTTCCTTTGAAATCTAAATCTTCTAAAATTAAAAATCAAAATATCGAGGTGCAATAATTATTTTAGAATGGAGGTTTTGGAATTTCTTACCTTCTTCTTGAGAGA
>JANZXR010094295.1:0-10280 GCA_027575705.1 Erythroxylum echinodendron
TTATTATTATTATTTATTATACTAATTATTTGAATTGGATTTGTTATAGAAGTTCATCAACTAATTAAATCAAAGTTTGATTTAGTGAGTGATTTACTTCAGGTTACTTGATGAACAGACTATGAAGCTTCTACTTATTATTAGAATCAATGACATCATTCTCATAGATTAAAGACAACAAATGTCAACTTAGGCTAATCATTATCACTTATCTCATACTCACAAATTTTGACTTGATGGGATTATTAACGCACTACTAATTAATTCTCCTAAATCCATGACGTAAAAGGAGAAAAGTCAATATGATTTGTAACTTAATATGTTATTTAAAATGAGTGATATAGCGGTCCCAACTAATTAATCTACAAATAATTGTGTAGTCGTTTAACAATAAAATATAAAATATCAAATGCAAAAATATCTAACAAAAATATCATAAATATCTAATATAAAAAATAACATATTTATTAAAAATAAACATTACATATATTAAAAACATAGATTATGAAATAATAAACCTTCAAGAAGAGCAAATAATATTGGCAAACTTACTGCTAAAGAAGAGCAAGAAAGCTAGTTGATTCACTGATAAACTAGCAAAATCATAACAACACTAAACAAAAGAGAAAGCAACACCAGAAACTGAAGAAGCACAAAGCAGATGAAGAAGCACCAAGTAGCAGAGAAGAGGATGGAAGCACCAAGATCCTAAATAAAATGTTAGGCTCTTCGGTGCTTCTGCCTTATAAGGCAGAGGACCACCTCGCCATTCACAATGACGGAGTGGCTTAAGAGCCAGCATTATTGCTGGCTTTCTGCACCCGTAGGGGTGCGAAAAAGGCTGCACCTTAATGGCGGGGTGGCTTAAGAGTCAGCATTATTGTTGGCTTTCTGCACCTGTATGGGTTCAGAAAAGGTGCAGCCTTCCCACGGGTGGCCATCCCGCCAACCTTGGCCACGTGGCTTTGCCACGTCCGGCCATCTCGCCATCCTCCATGACAGGGTAGACACGTCGCTCCAGGTGTTCCACCCTGCCAACGGCTGTGGCAGGTTGGTTTACACCCCGCCAAACCCAACAGCAGGGTGTCCTACAACCAGCCTTCCCACTCTACTTCCTCACACTTCACAAACAGAAATATTTTTTAATAACAGATGGAGAATTCAGCCACAAATGCAAGATCTACAGTTTTATTTTTCTATGTTGCACATTTAAACAATTGATCCAGTTCACAATTACTTTCTTTGCTTTTCCAGTATATGTGGCAGATGATGGAAGAAGAAAATGCTGATTTCTTTAGAGCCTATTATATAAGGTTGAAGCTGAAGAAACAGATTCTTTTATTTAATCATTTGCTTGAGCATCAATATCATCTCATGAAGTATCCAGTGCCTCCCAAGGTTCCTTTACACCCCATACAAAATGGGATTCATCCTATGCGAGGTAAGTTTTAACTTTCAAGTACACGGTTTTGAAGTAAAGGGGCTATTTTGTTTGTAAAGACCATGAAATTTAGGATTGTATGTTTTTTTTTCGATTTTATTAATCTTTTGGTGCAAAGTAATTATTATACTGGAAGCTTTGTGGTGTCGGAAGGTTTAGTGTCAGGTTAATAGTTATTTAAAAACATAGCATTGTGCTATTATTCAATGTTACTTGTTTGCAGTGCAGTTAACAATTTACCAATGCCCTGTGTTGCAACAATCTCCAACGCCAGCTCCTGATCAGCCTTATCTCGACTCCATGACATGTGGAATATCTAGTTGTCATGTGGTGAATGGAGTTCCCGCACCAGGAAATTTCGATCCTATTCGAATGAATTCTGGGAATGAGTGAGAATATGTTTACTAATATTTTATCCAATAACTTGTAGTGGATGTATAAGTTGAAAATGTGGTCGAATGCTTATGTTCTTCCTCTACATGGTAAAGTGTATCGGATTTCTTCTTTACGAAATGTATAGAGTTCATTGTAGAGAGTTCTGCACGTCGTAATGCATAAGAAGCGTTATCTAGGACTTCAACTTTGGCCTTTGATTTTGTACCAGTATATTGCTTCTGACTGCTTTACTGACATAATGCTTTAGATTGGCTTCAGGTGATCAAATTGATTTTATAATGAAAGGGAAACAGTTTTCTTCCTTTTGTACTCGCTTATTTTTTCATATGAAGGAAGTTAACAGGAGCTACATATCCTTGTAGTATGATGATGGCAAACAGTGCAGTAGATGTAGCCCCCTGTAGTTCCACCTAGCAGTGGCATATAGTAGTCATTTTCCCTTCACTGCCCCAGGTATGTCTGGAATGGGAGTGGACACGTCAGCGTTAGACACAACATTTACATCTGATGTGGCAAGCTCAGTAGGCTTACAGCTTGGATAGGATGGTGGGCCTGCAAATGCAAGGGATTCACTCAGATCATTGGATTAGATCCAATGGAACTTCAGCCTGTCAGATTTGACGGCAGATTTGTCTAACTTGGGAGGTAAAATGTTACACTTGAAATCTTCTGTCATAGAGTGGTTGTTCGTTCAGTAATTTTGCGAGGGCATCTTTCAAATTGGGAAATTGAATTATTATAAGAGTAAGCTCCTCACAGAAGATTCTTTGAAGGGATACATTCATTTGAGCTAATCTTAGTTTCTTGATACTTTGTTGAAGCGTGGATTAGCATAAATGTTGGTGCTGAAGGCATTTCTATTTTGTTTTGAAATCAGCTGTTGTAGTCATGAATGTGTTGCACCTACGTGGGGTTGTTTACTGCTTAATTTTATCTTGCTTACGAACAAAGTTATGCTAATATTTATCGTATTATGGAAATGAAGATTTATAACTAACAATTTGGTTATGAAACTATGATTTCTAAAGAAACAAAAAGAAAAGGTTGAGACTTTCAGAAACGGCTAAATCAATTAGGGGCTGACTTTTATTAAACATTTAAAACGGCAATTGAAAGAGTTGAGACTTTCAGAACAACATAAAGGTTTCAGTGGAAAGTCTAAGATGGTCTTAAAGCCTGGCACCATTGGAAACAATTGCAAAGTAATGCAATAATAGTGATGATAGTAACAGGACTATTGATGGCCATTCTTTATAGTTTGCTAATTGTTGACTTGTAAGCTGAGACCTTTTAAACTTGTAATTTGGTGAATAAGATTTTCTTATGAGTTTTCATTCATTATTTTGTAGGTGAGAATGGCAGTTTGTGGGTTTTTTTTTGTACATCAAACGAAAAACTAAGCTAATTCACTTGTCGGCGATATAGGATCCCTTGCATATCATGATAGAGAAGATCGGTAATCAGACTTGGAGGCCTCGGGATGAAATGCAGGCCTGGACCTGAGTAGATTGCTAGAGCTACCATGCGATCTGCACACTGATTGCCTTCACGGTATACATGACGGATCTTCACCTCCCAGTTACGGTAGAGCAGCTCCCGTATACCTGCAATCAAAACGTTAGGCTCAGTCAGAACTAGAGGGGAGGAGGATAGAATATTAATGACTTCGATCGAGTCTACTTCTACTTCGATACAGCGATGACCCTGCTCCCGAGTGATAATAAGCCCCGAGTGAACACCCAAAAACTCAGCATTTAGGGGTGACTCCTCACCGATGTTGTGTACAAAATCACCACGCCATCGGTCGTGGCTGTCCCTGAGTAGGCCCCCAGTAATGATGAGGTTGGTAGCCTGGTTGACTGCCCCATCAGTGTTTAATTTGACCCACCCTGTTAGTGGTTTTCCCCAACCGACTGTCTGCCCATGGGCCAGCCCCTGCTGCAGATGCTGCAGTTCATGCTCCGGCTAGGTAAATCCGTCCTCAAAGAGGCATTTGTTTCGCCATTGCCACAAGAACCAATAGGCAACACCAAATATCCTGGCCCAACCGATGTGGTTAGCGCGAAACCGTTGCTTAAGGTTCATCAGCAACCACCGCTCCTCCCCTTGGTGAAAGAACCCCGCATTCACCACTGTGGCAGGGAATTGACGCTAGAAGGCTTGCACCCTTTGGCAGTCTCTTAACACATGCAAGATAGATTCCTCCTGTCTGCAAACGTGGCAAGTGCTATCATCTGAAAGATTCCTGGCCACTCGTTGTTAGTTGGTAAGCAATTTAGACTTAGCCACTAACCAGAGAAAGGTCCGAATGTGGTGGGGCCCTGGCCAGCACCAGATGAGATCCCAACCCCTGGGGTTGTCTGGCGGAATTTGTTCCTCAATGAGGCTATAGGCTGATGCTACGGTAAAACCCCCATGTGAGGTTGGGCCCCAAACGACCGAATCTTCCACCCCAGCTAAATGACTGGGGTGGATTCTCGCAATATCCAGACATACGGTATAGGGCAGGTAGTGGTGGAACAAAGGCCATGGCCAATCCCCAGTGTCAGTGAGAAAGTCCGCCACTGTAACAGTCAGGATGCTGTCCGAAAGTGGAGCCATCGCTAAATCGATAAGGGGACCCCAAGTCGCCACCTAGTTGTCTATTTAGAAATGGATTCGTTTGCCATTACCCAAAGTCCCTGAGAACTCCTGACGTACAATAGGCCAAATTGCGGCGATTCCTCGCTAACATGCTGATGCACAACCCCGAGCAATCGAATAGGGAATGGATTGGGTATCGAAGCGGTATTTCCCCCGGAGAACCCTTACCCATAACGCTGAATGGTTTGTAAGAAGTTCCCATCCTAACTTGGTGAGAAGAGCATCATTAGTAGACTGTACTCTTTTGATCCCGAGGCCCCCGTCTAATTTAGGTAGGCATACCTCCTACCATTTCACCAGATGTGTTTTTCGGTGCCAGCCCGACGAGCCCCAGATGAAGTCACGCATGAGCTTTTCGAGATGATCGCAAAGCTGACGAGGGATTCGAAGGGTTTGCATAGTATATATAGGTAAGGATGCGATTACTAACTGGCTAAGCGTCACTCGTCTAGCGAGGGACAAGGCTCGACCTCGCCACCCGGCCAATCGATTTTGCACTTGCTCGATGAGATAATGGTACGTGCTTCTGGTAGTATGCTCATGTAGCAGTGGGGCCCCTAGAAACTTCCCCAGATTGCGTGTACACGACACTTGCAGTAGGTGACTGAGACGGTCCCTCTAATTCTGCGTGACATTTTTAGAGAAAAAGACCTTTGTTTTAGCCAGATTCACTTTATGCCCTGAGGCTTGGCTAAACACTTCCATCGTTCGCCTAATAATCCGTGTCTGATCTTCCTTGGCTTCAGCAAACAAGACAAGGTCATCGGCAAAGAAACGATAGGATATGGGGGGTCCCGTATGACTCAACTTGATCAGTTTCCAACGGTTCTGGGCCACCTCCTTAGAGATTTGCTGGCCTAGTTGTTCCATGCATAACACAAAAAGATATGGCGAGAGAGGATCCCCTTGGCAGATTTCCCGAGAGGGAGTGAAAGTATCGGAGGGGACCCCTTGCCACCGGACTTGCATGGATACCGTAATCACACACCGCATGATGACGATGATTAGGTAAGAAGGCAAGCCGAAAGAGTGTCACAGATAAAATCCCAGTTGAGTGTATCTCACGCTTTTTCTAAGTCGACTTTAATGGCTAGATAGCCTGTCTTCCCCTGTGTCGTTCACATCGAGTGGATAATCTCCTGGGCTAGGATAATATTATATGAAATTTTATGCCCTGGAATAAAACTGCATTGATTGGCTGCGCCGAGGTGGTCCATATGGGGTTTCAAGCAGTTCTGGAACCTTCGAGAGGATTTTGTACATTACCGTATAGAGGCTGATGGGACGGAATTGGGAAATATTTGACGGTGAAGGAACCTTAGGAATCCACACTAGGAGGGTCTGGTTCAGTTCGGATTCCCATCGTTCTAGCCGTAGAACTTGCTGGATAAAAGCCACCACCGACAGTCCTATTGTCGACTATTGACTTTGGAAGAACCGTGCATTGAAGCCATCCACTCCTGGTGCTTTATTAGGATTGATGCTAAAAATCGCATGCCAAATCTGATTAGCTTGTATTGGCAATTCAAGATCGTGAAGGCGCTCAGAAGATAACACTGGAAAGGCTCCTGAGAGTGGAAACGGCCTATAGCGCTGCTCGTCTCTCTTATAAATCTGTTCAAAATAATTTTGCGCTAGGCGACGCAATAAGTCTAGATCCGACACTAAAATGCCACGGTGGTCTTGAAGGCTCTGAATAAGGAGTTGCTTACGTTTGGTAGTAGTGATGGTGTGGTAATACTGGGTATTGTGATCCCCTTTAGAAATCCAACCGCACCGCGCCTTCTGGTGCCAATAAAGCTCCTCTTCACACAGTACCTGGAGCAGTTCCTTGCTTAGATGGTCTTCTAGGGTCGGCAGATAGTCCATATTGTGGTCCTACCTGTGTAGCTGAATACCAGCTAGCTGAGCGAGAAGGCGTTGCTTCTTGATTCGAAAGCTCCCAACTTCTGACTTAGCCCAGGACGACAAGTGTTGGGATAAAGCTTTTAAAGCCTTATGCACAGACCCCCCAGGTGGTGACCAATGCGCGGCCACCACGCCCTCGAAATCGCCCTGGGTAAGCCAAGCATTTTGGAACCAGAAACCGGAGGTACCTATGCTCCTTGAAGGTTGGTCAATAATGGAGATGAGAAGGGGCCTATAGTCTGACCCAAGAAAAGGTAGATGTCGGTTAACGGTGTTGGGGAAGGTCTCTAGCCAGGTGGTGGAGCCAAATACTATGTCCAATCGAGCCTGCACTAGACCTCGTCTCCACGTAAATTTAGACCCAGAGTACCCCAAGTCATGGAGATCACTACCATTCACCCAGTCGCGAAAGTGAGTCGACACTACCCTAGTGGCTACGCCACCACCACTTTTGTCCGATAGAGCAAGCTTAGCATTGAAATCCCCTCCTACGAGACAGGGCCAAGTCTAGCGGTTACTAATCCATCTAAGGAGGGGCCAGAGGTGGGTTTGGGTGGAGACTTGAGGACTAGCGTAGACAATAGTCAACTCAAAGTCCCGTTGGTCCAATCTGACTGAAGTATGGATAATTGAAGATGGGCTAGAACAACCGAAATATCGATAGGCTTAAACCAAAGCAACCAGATCCCCCCCCCCCCCCGAGAATCCCATTGCCTCGATGCGGAAAGAATACTCAAATCTGAACTTTTTCATGACAGTCTTGGCTCTGGGACCACTTATGTGAGGTTCCAACAATGTGAGGATACTCGGTTTATAGGTTCAGAGATGATTGCATAAAATAGTAAGAAATTTGGAGCTCCCAGCCCCTTGACAATTCCAAATGAGTATTGACATAAAAAAAAGAAAAGATTGGTCTGATTACCCTAGGTTTAAGAGGGGTCCTTGCTGGCGTGTACTGCACCTGTGAGTACTTGATCGTGAGACTGCTGGGCCCTGCCCTCAGGTTGTCCCTGGGCTGGAGTGGTATCCATCATCCGTATGGGCTCATTGTCAAGGTCCGAAAGTTCATTAGGAGTGTGCGAGTCACTCGCTTAGGTTCTACTGGCAACCTCTATCCCCTCCACACCCTCTATGAGTTGTGGGTGGTCTGCTGAAATTCGTGGTGGGAGGGTTGTGCTATCATATATCACTGCTGTGTGGGTGGAGAGCTCGACCGCAATGTGCTGGGTGGATGAAGTCGGTTGTAATTGGCCCAGAATGAGTTTGGTCAGTGCCGGGGCAGTGGGGTCGATGGCCATTGGGCCACAAGCCTGGGCTGGCTGTGTGTGTCCATTTGCCTTTCCTTTGAAGTCCACCTGGGTGGGCCGACGTGGGCCAGCCAAGGGGACTCCCTTCTGATGCTTCCTGTTGGTTTCAGTAAGCCCAAGCTTGGGTATTTTCAGTCCCATCCCAGCAGCAAATCTAAAAGACGTTGTCTCTGACATGCCTGTACTTGCCTCCCCCATAACTCCTTCCTCTGGCAGGATCTGGATCCGTGATCCTACGCATGTAGGTTCTAGCCATTGGCGTGGGGGAGCGTCCCTGCCCGAACATTGCACCTTCTTCATGAGAAGCCAATGCTGTACCAGAGTCTATGGACCATACTCATTGTCTGAGGTGGAGCCTGCTACCCGTGAGACATCTGGAGTCCCTTCCGACTGCACTGCCGCACTAACAGACGGACTGGTAGTTTGGGAAGTATGGTTAGCAGGAGCGGTCTGGGACGACGGACAGCTACTGTTAATATGACCCACACGGCTGCAAGAGTAGCAGAGCTGGGGCAAGCCCTTGTACACCACCATCAGTGTCTCTCCATCCAGTACGACGCTAGATCGTATCAGAGTACTCAAGTCTAGCTCAACTGCCACCCTCGCATATTTTCCTCGCTGTGCATGGCGGGTTGCTTCATCAATCCTTATGGTCTTCCCAACCAAATTCCCGAGCGCAGTGAGTATCATAGGGTGATAACCCACGATAGGAAGCTCTAGAAATCGTATCTAGACAATGGCATTAGTGACGGTTCCTTGCGACGGTCGGAATGTGGAGGACCACCGTTGCACTGTCAAGACTTGGCCAAAGATGATCCATAGCCCATCAATGAGCGCATGATAATAGTCGGCATCATTACAAACTTGACGAGAAAGAAGTCGTTCTCCAAGTCAATGAGCTTCATTGGCCTACTCGGGTTTCACAGGTTCTTCAACCGATTACTCAGGAGACGATATCCTATATTGCGGCCAAGAAGTTTCACAAGCACTGCCTTCTCCCATTGCTTGTCAAGTTGCTCCTTAAATGATTGGAGAGCACGAGTCCCTCCCCTGACTCTCCAGTAATGTGCATGATATCGCCCTCTTCGAGATCCACGTGTTCCTCTTCCGGCCATGCATCCTCATCGGGTTGACTGTCCACCCTGAGCGTCCCCTGCACAGCAGCACTGTACGACATGGCAGTAGGCGTTGGGGGATCCTCTTCCCTCATCCAACTGCGCTTAGCTTGTTGTCCCTCGTGGGCGAGGGTCTCCATTGTGCGCACGAGAGTGCTCCCGAAGAAGCAACTACTCAGTGATGTTAAACTCTAACTAGAAACGTTCGTCACCTTTTCTCTCACTACGTTCTCTCTTGGCAGTTTGTGGTTTTGAGATTGGAAGAGTGGTCTAGTTTCCAACAGTGTCAGACAATTGTACAACCAACTAGGTAAAATCTGCCCGCCTGTTATGTTTAGTTGTCCAAAGTTGTGGGATAGAAAGAAAGCTAATATTAACATTCATATGATTAAAACTATTCCAGGATCATTGGACAATGAAGCTGGTATTTATGCTCTCTCTTATCATGTAACTGGTTCAAGACTTGTCACATGTGAAGTTGTAGAAAGAAGACTAGAATACAACCCCAGAAACCCATCTCATCAATTTTGAGGCCCCGACGAACTTTACCATGATACAAAACTATTTTTTGTACCCAAGAGTTATGTTGTAAATGTTTGATACATTGTGTTACTTCATTGTTGCAAGCTCGCGGATAACATATTGGTTCAATACTTAGAAGGTTGAATTGAAGTTAACAAGAGAGTCTGATTTTCTGTTAGATTATTTGTTGGGCCTTGAATTTTTTTATTTTAGTAAACATGATTTGAATGAATTTTGGTATTGTTAGATACATTATTTTTTATTGAGGTTAACTATTATGTCAAGATTAGGAGGATTCAATTCATGGATTGATGGAATTAAAGCGTGGATGTTGTAAGGTACATAAGGGTATTTTTGGAAGATGACTTAAAGTTAACAGAACTTAAGTTATAAGGAAGGGCAAAGTGGACTTTAGCATTCATTAAGGGTAAAAAGGGGAAAGTAAAATGTTGTCTTGGGATGTGGAAGACTAAAAAGGTGATTGGAGTAAAAGAAAGAAGAGAAATACGTGAAAGAGAGAAAAACGGAGAGAGTTCCGGTGGTTTGAGAGAAAAGAAGAGAGTTGAGGAAGGGTTTAATTTTTCTTAGTCTTGAAGAGTGATTTGAGGATACTTACTAAGAGAAAAAAAAGAGGAAAGGAAGAACTTTCTCTAGAGCCAAGAAATTCATCAGTTGGTGAAGATCCAAGGTAAGTTGATTTTTAGATCTATTGGAGTTTTGAAGGGCTTTTGGTTCAAAGAACTTGGGAATGTATAGGTTTAAGCATTCTAGAGTAAATTCCATGCTTTTGGTTTTATAGGTTCTTAAATGTAATTCTTATTGAATGAGGACTTGGTTTGTTGTAGGAAACTAAACAAGTCCTATCCAAGGTGAAGAGGAAAGACAACAATGAACCTTTGTTGTCAAGCATTTTGGTGGGTAATGTATTTATAGTTATTGTGTGATTGG
>JANZXR010094306.1:0-10279 GCA_027575705.1 Erythroxylum echinodendron
AAAAAAAAAAGTGTACCGAGTTTTGTTTAGTGATGTGTTAAGTGATGTGACACGCCACCCTCGCGGGGCACGGATCCAGGTATCACTGTCGATATCGGGTTCGGGTTTTGCGAGAATGGGGTGTTACACACACACACAAAAATATACCTGATCTGAAGTCAACTCTATTAACAAACATAACGAAGAAATGTCAAGCTCAGGAGCTATTTTAGTAATATAATTATACATATCAAAGCAAGGCTAGAACGTTTTGGGGTATTACAAGACAAAACAAGTAGAAAAAATTGATAAACATAGAAATAGTTTAAGAAAGGAGAGAACATATCTTAAAAATATGTTATGAATGTAGGACATCGTAAGTGAATGCTCTATTTTCCATTTGAGAGCCACCTCTAAAAGTGCCTTTGTAGACAACCCATCTTTACTTAAAACCTGTGCTGTTGAATCTTTTAGGTCTTTCATTCTATTGCGTACCCTTTTCCCTTCTTCACCTTCCATTAAACCCCTTACAACGTCGGCAATTTCTTCTCGTAGAATGAGGCTATTTTAGTTGACCTTAGGTCTTAATGCCAGTTTGATGTCCTTGGTTAACATGACAGCATTCATTTTCTGCTTAGGGTAAAGTGGCCAAGCAATTAATGGCACACCATTCACCATACTTTTGAGGGTCGAGTTCCAACCACAGTGGGTTAAGAACCCTCTGATCGAGCCATAACTCAGCACCTATACCTGTGGTGGCCACGATGGAAGCACCAGACCACGCCCTCTGGTTCTATCCAAGAACCCTTTGGGTAAGAAATTAAAAGTCTTTCCGGAAACTCATAGTGTTTAATAGACTTCAGACTACAAACATATAATGCAAAAATCATCATCAATAGTTTATGGAAGCTCACAAATGTTATGCCTGAAGAAATGCAGACGCAGAAGAATATCAAAAACATTGATTAGCCATAAACTAAAAGAACGAGGAAAAAATAGCTTTTCAAGCCTGTCGTGATTTTAATAGAAAATATAGTCATCATAAACAACTACCCTCTCTCTCTCTCTCTCTCTTAATTGATTAAAAAAATCTCAGCTATACATTTTAGCATAAAAATAAGAAAATTAAATAATTGAAGTAAGAGAGGATAAAGAAGAGTACTCTGTTCTGGTGAAGGACATCGACGATGACAACGAGTTTACTATAGTCATTGCTATAGTTGACAAGTGCTACCCTTCTAATCACGATGTATCTCTTGAAAGTTCTTGAGATGAGCATCGACAATCTCACAAGTCTTCTCATTGACCTTGATTTCCAACTTCATAACATTGCCACAGGCAGGTGCTCCAACATTAGGGTCATTCTTATTAAAGGAGCCAATGTTGTGGGGGTTATTGAAGTGGTTTACAACCTTCTCGTGTGTAAACGTGAGCGGAAGGGGAGAAGCGTCGGTGGTGCCAACTCTCTCACTTTCGACTCTTGTCTTAAGATTATCTTCGAACCGAAGTGGAGCATTGAACCGACTGTAGGGGCTTTCCAAGGGATCTATTAACTGGACATAAGCAACTCCAATATTTTGGGTTTATGGTTTATGTAGTGACTAAACAGTGATTCAAAAGGGACACATGGATGATCCAGATGATTCAGATTCATATCTCACAACCATTCATTGCTATTTTTGGTTGGGTAAGTATGGCACTTCGTTGGATAGGGATTGAAGATTGAAGATGAACCAACTTAACATTATAGTTTAATTCCCCAATGTCACGCCCTTTTGACTGTGTAAAGGCCCAACATACAAGAAAAGATATTATAAAATTAATTACGTTATATTCTCTTTATAACTTATCTTTTGTGATATTACTTAAATCCAATATTTTATGTTTTATTTTTAATTGACTTCGTACTATAATTTTAAATATTACAAAATAAAAAAAATATTAAAATTAAATAAAATTTAAAATTTAAATAATATTGCAATTGCAAATAATAGTAATTATTATTATGAACAATAAAATTATAACTATGATTATATTTATAATAAAGAAACTACATTTACAATATGATATAACTTAAACTCAAACATGATATGACGAATTTAAAACTATGCCTAACTAAACGATGATCAGGGCTTGCCTCGATAGTCCAATTTTGATATAATTAAAATTTGAATTAAATTAATATTATTTTAATTATTTATTTTTATGAGTGATGATGAGACAAATTCAGTAAGTGAAGGTGAGGAAGGCGACGATGATAATGATTGAGCATTGGCAAGAACTTTGTTTTTAAAATTTGAATAAGTTAAGAGTTTTGCTTAATATTTTGGAACAAGATTTTCATTATAATCTTTCATTTATTTTGATGAAATTTGAAAGTTATGTTTAGCAAATATCTATTTACATATTACTTTTGGATTATCTATATAAGTATTTTGAATATTTTATAAGAAAATATTTAAATTTTTTGCAAATAAGAATATTAAAGAAAAAACGGACAAGAGTTTCTAGTCTCCAAAATTCATACAATAATGACAAAATTAATCATTAGATTGGTTAATCTTAATATGTTATCATAATAAGAAATAGTTATTATTAATTCGTTACATCTATATTAATAATAACCTTTGTAACTAAAACTTGATGATCCAGTGACAACAAAATTTCTTATCACAAAAATTACGAATAATAGTGATCATAGTGATATTTCCTTTTTTTGTTGATAATATTAAGTAGATACTAACTAATTGAATTTTTATTGAAAAAAAATTTCTTCACAAAAAGTAAATATCGAGTAACGGTAAACCGTTTCATCACGACAAGACTAAAAGTAAAATATCGCGTAATAATAAACCATTTCGTTACAGCAACAGAAAAATATTAGTGACCAAATTACGTTCTGTCATAATAAATAGAAAAAATTAGTGACCAACATATATTTTGTCACAACTACAATTCATTCCCTCCAAAATTATTTTGGTGCCAAATTGCATATGCTTTTAGTAACGGAACTTAGTGGTCAAAGAAATTTTGACACTATTAATATATTAATAGTGACAATTTAGTTGTGAAAGATACTAAATTGTCATAATTACCAATGTATTTGTGAAAAAAATAAATTATCACAGTTAATTCAAATAATAGTTTCGATCAATTTTTTTTTTCACAAAAAGTTTTTTAACTAAATATCTTAACATATTAATTGTTAAAACAAATTGTAAGAAAAAACAAATTGTAACATATTAGGACCAAGCAATATACGTAGCTAAAACAAATTGTAAGAGAAAAAGAAATTGTGCACGGTCCTGACATCCCGTGAAACAATAAAAATTAAAATTAAAATTAAAATCATTAAAAAACAAAAAAAGAAATTGTGTCATACTTATGTCACGCCCATGACATAAATAAAAATTAAAATTAAAATAATTAATAAAATAAAATAAAATAAAATATATAACAATTAAATAATTAAATAAAAATATTTAAAAATAAAATAAAATAAATATATAACAATCACGAAAATATAAATTTTATTATAAAAAAGTACAGTTAGTAAATTTCCTAAAAAATTAAAATAAATAGTTTCTCATTAAATAGTAAATTGAAAATCTTGAGCCTATGCATCTTTTCATGAATGTTAATTAAGGTTAATAATAAGATGGGCAGAATTTGTGCTCGCCTAGATCCAGTCCTGACTTGAAATTATATGTTTAACTTAGGCTTGATTAAATATATTTTTTATTTTAGAAATTAAAATAAGGTTTTATTATAAGAAACGAAGACTGTGCAGCTAGGCATGTCAAAAGTGGACGGGCCTGGCCCTCTTTTGGCTCGTGTCAATCGAGCCACAGGCAAGCCACGAGTTCAGTTGACAGGGCTATGGGCGGGCCACGAGTCGACCATAGTCTGCCTGTGGCCCATTGGTTATTTTCAAAACGACGTCGGTTTGAACATTTTTATGGAAAAAAATACATGATGGGCCAGCTTGGCCTGGCCCGCTAGTGGCCCGGCGGGCCTATGGGAGGGCCACAGGCTGGTCAACCCTTGGGTGGGCGGGCCGGCCGCAGGTTTACCCATGCCGACCCGCTGGGCCAACCTAAGCCTGACTCGGCCCATTGACATCCTTATGTGCAACGACAATCCAAGCCCGGCCTGGTTTATTAACATCCTTATGTGTAGTGACAATTACAGGCCATGTTATTCTTCAAAGTCAATTTATGTTTAACCATCAAAACATAACACTCAATTGTGTATCATGACACTCAATCAAAATGAAATGCATAAACATAATGGCTTGAGATAGTCTCATGGATTTAAACACCATGAACTAAATGAGTCCGTTTCTTAGTTTTTTAGTAACAAAATTTAGTGATAAAATAAATTCTAACACTATTAATATCTTAATAGTGACAACATAAAAGAAACTAAATTACTACGATTACCATTTTATTAGTGACAAAAATATAAATCATCACAAATAATCCAAACAATAATTTCAATCAATTGTCTTGTCACTAAAAAAACTTGTATTTATGATGAAACAATAGTTAGTCACAACAATTTTGTCACTAAATGACGAATAGTAGTGACCATAGTTATATCTGGGTTATTATGACAATATGAAGTAGACATAACTGAATATTTATTGACAAAATTTTTTGTCACAACAAGTAAAATATTGTGTGACGATAAACCGTTTCATCACAAGAAGGAAACAATATTACTGACCAAAATATGTTTTGTCACATCAAAACAATAAATATTAGTTACCAACATATGTTTTGTCACAATTACAATTAATTCCCGCCAAAATTATTTTGGTGCCAAATTTTATAGGCTTTTAGTGACAAAACTTAGTGATAAAATAAATTTTAACACTATTAATATATTAATAGTGACAATTTAATTGTGAAAGAAAATAAATTTTCATAATTACCATTGTATTAATGACAAAAATATAAAGCATCACAGATAATCCAAACAATAGTTTCAATTAATTGTCTTGTCACTAAAAAAACTCGTATTTATGACGAAACTATAGTTAGTCACAACAATTTTGTCATTAAATGACGAATTGTAATGACCATAGTTATAGTTCAGTTATTGTGACAATATGAAGTAGATACTAATTAATTGAATATTAATTGACAAAATTTTTTGTCACAACAAGTAAAATATTGTGTAATGATAAACAGTTTCATCATAATAAGAAAACAATATTAGTGATCAAAATATGTTTTGTCACAACTAAACAATAAATATTAGTTACCAACATATGTTTTGTCACAATTACAATTAATTCCCACCAAAATTATTTTGGTGCCAAATTTCATAGGCTTTTAGTGACAAAACTTGGTAATAAAATAAAATTTAACACTATTAATATATTAATAGTGACAATTTAATTGTGAAAGAAATTAAATTGTCATAATTACCGTCATATTAATGACAAAAATATAAAGCATCACAAATAATCCAAAGAATTGTGTCAATCAATTGTCTTGTCACAAAAAACCTCGTATTTGTGACAAAACAATAGTTAGTCACGAAAAGATTGTCACTAAATGTCTTAACTTTTATAGTGGGTCCTGATTAATGTTGCATTTTAGCAACTTTGACAGTACTTCCATTGTTAGGACAACTACATAAGGGGATAAAGGGTCCCTTTGTCTAATACCTTTATTGCCCTGGAATATCTTTATAGGCTCTCTATTTACTTGGATGGAGTAAGATTGGGAAGTAATGTGCATGTTTATTTAGCCTATAAACTTTATAAGAAAATGGAAAAACCTCTAAAATTTGCTCTATAAAGGACCAGCTCAGGTTGTCATATGCCTTTTACAAGTATATTTTGATAGTATAATTTCTTGGTGTTTTCTTCCTATAATAGCCTATAAATAACTCCTGAGACAATAGGACATTATCTCCTATATGTTTCCAAAAAGCAACCTAAGTTGTGTTAATTATGAAAGTTAGGGCTTTTCGTAACCTTTTGGAAAGAATATTTACTATAACTTTATGTATGAAATTAAAGCAGGATATCGGTCTGTATTCCCCTAAAAAAAGTAGGGTTTAGACTTTTAGGCATTAAAGTTATATATATCTCGTTAATAACTTTAAGAAGCTTGACTATTTTAAAGATTCTTTCATTGCTTCTATTACTAGATCTTTAACTTTTGGCTATACCTTTTAGGGTTCAACAACTTAGCGTTGAGAAATTGAGTTCACCAAAGCATTGAGAAAATGAAGCATTTCTTCTAAAAGTTATAAGAGATATAAAGTATTTTAGCAACAAGGGAGTTGGTATGTTGTTATTTACAATATCAAGTGTTTTCTTGAAATAGTTGAAAATTAGTTCCTTTAATTCTTGTTGTGAAGACATTGAGTGAGTTTACTTTATTTTTGTTCCTTTTGGACAATATGATAAAACTTGATGTTCTTATTACCATCTTTTAATCAAGTAACTATAAACCTTTGTCTAAAGATAGAGTTATCCATTAATAGATCTTTGGTGTATTTTTCAATTACCCATTTCTCCTTATTCAACCACCATATATCCTATGGGTTATCATAAACCTACTTCCAAATATTTTATAAGATTTATTTAGACTTCTTAATACTAAATTAGGAGTTTACACAAACCTTTTTCTCCAATTTTCTAAGTTGTTATCTTTTATAATCTAGTTTCTCTACACAAATAAAAGCCTTGAGTCCACAAACTTTGTTATGCAGATCTTTCCTTATTGTCTCCCCAAAATCCCCTATTTCTCGTAAGAAATTATTATATCTGAAAGGGAAAAACTTTCTCTCTTGGGAGAAAAGGTTTTGGACCAGTATAGGAGAGTTGTTTGAAACATTAGGATTCAAGAAATTAGCTTTACTATTAGGACACTTATTCAACTAATTCCCATCCATTAAAACTTTATCCAATTTCTTATAGGTCAACCAAATAGCTTCTTTTTTGTTATTCCAAATGAAGTAGCTCCCCTCAACATTAAGATTTGTGAGCCCCAACTTTACCACGCGGTCATTAAAATCTATGGAAAAATTTCTCAATTTGGAATTACCCTTAGATTCATACCAATATAATGTACTATTGAAATCACTTATAACTCTCCAAAGGGTTTATATGTTTAGTTTAATGGTCTACAAGTGTTTTTATAATTCTTCGTTTGAAATTTGAATTTGGATCTATAAATAAAAGTTACCTTAATCTCTTTCCTTTCCTAAAAAAAATAAATTCTAGTGTTCAAATGTTGATCTCTAGAGTGAGCGACTTCCAACTTGACCCTGCTAGTATCAAAGCCAGTTATTACCCTACCAAAATGATGGTGTTCATGGTTAGAGACAAAATTCCACCCAGTTCCCAAAAGTTTGAGCTTCAAAAGCTTTTCATATGATCACTTGGTTTCCATGATACCTATGTATGTCACTTTATTTTTGAAAATGAAATCAATAATTGCATGTTACCTAAGCTGTTTAAGCCCTTTATATTCCATTCTATAATGGTGATTAAGAAGGAGATTTTTGAACTAGACCTCCCTTCCTTCTCTTTCTATTAGATCTCCTTTTTATAACCTCTTTTCTTCCATCATATATTTTAGCTCAAAACTTTAAGATATGTTACTAATAGCCTGATCATTTTCCTTGTCCTTAATTAGGGTCTCCATCTCCCTTTCTGCTACTATGAGGTGTTAGGCTCCTTACCCTTCATAGAGGCAACTGGGATACTACTGTCAACCTACTCTTCCTTATTGTAGCTTGTAGGGTCTTCCCTTATTTGGTTTTCAAGATATTAAGGGGAATGATTTACCTTATATTTATTTTGTTTCTATCTCACTTTTCACTTGTAAGGTCTTTATAATTAACTTCTTAGTTCCTAGTAAATATGATTTAGCTTTATTGGTATGATTCAATCCTGTTCATGGCTTCCTTATGGTTTAATTCCTATATAATTTCACATTAGTTGGTATCAAAGTTTGGCTTTAAATTAGTAATAATTATACTTTATTTTTTATCATTTAAATTTTATTCAATTTTTTAATTAAAATTTTGTTTTCCTTGCGACTCTTTCTTTTTTATACTGCATCTTTTTCTTTTCTATAAAGTTTTGATTAGATGCTTTGATTCTATAAATTATATCATGATCTTGTTTAGGGTTATTCCGTCTCTTCTTATTAGGCTACAAATTGTCTTTGTTTAATCCCTTATTTTGTGTCTTTCATATTAAATTATTCTAAACCCTACTGTTTGCATTGTTATTTAATCAAATCTATTTGTTTGCCACATTAAAAAAAAAAGAAAAAAAAGTTATGTAGGTATAGTTACATTAAGAAATAAATCTAAATACAGTTTGAATTATTGCGACTCTACTTGTTTCATTAAGCTTCCTTATTTCTTACGTAACTGTTGACTTATTTCTTTACTTGACTACTAGTTCTTTAGTTTTTAAGACTTTTAAAGTTTGAAATCTTTGTTTTATTTTGTTTAGTTCTTAAAGAACTTATGAAAGAAGCAAAGGATTAGAAAAGATAAGAGAGCATCAAATTACCATTGAGAAAAGTCACTTAAAGAGTAATAAGTTATTTGATATCTTCTTGTAGAATACATATAAAGGAGTGTGTGAGAAAATTTTCTTACAAAATTTCTTGTTCAAATATGTCTTTTGAAGGTGTTACAACTCCGAAGGAAGAGAAAGAAAACATGTACTTTGTGCAAGTTATGTAATAAGAGTTTGAGAGGATGAACATAATGTATAATAAGGTGAAGGACATGTTAGCGAAGCAATCCCATTAGATTGCTAAATTGCAAAGGAGATGGTAACTTTCAATTCGTAATTAGAGGAAGTATACTAGGCTTAATAAAATAAATTCAACAAAAGTTGATGAAGAGAATAATGATTTAAATATTGATGATGTTTATCTAACATTTAAGATTGAAGAGGATATTTTAGGCAGAGGAGTTAGGCATGATTGGGGGCCTAAAAGAGAGCCTAAAGTTTAAGAAAGTCCAAATGGAAATTTTGTAGTATCAATATGATCATACTTCTTTTAAGGGTAGAAACAATCATAAAACTTATCTAGAGTAGGAGAGAAAGATGTAATTAATCTTTAATTTTCATAATTATTTGAAGGATAAGAAGGTAAAGATGGTTGTAATAATTTTTTTTATTTTGGTAGGATCAATTGATGAATAATAGTAAGAATTATAATCTATACATAAAGACTTAGGTTAAATTAAAAGCTTTTATAAGAAGGAGAGTTTTGCCAAACCATTATTATAGAGATTTGTATTAGGGATTACAAAGTCTACCTAAGGATCAAAAAGTATAGAGGATTATTATGAATGGAAGTATTCGTAATCTTGTCCAATATAGATGTCGGGACCCGACCTCGGACCCCGATTCCCATGCAGAATATCGTAGCCATGCAGAATATTTTACTACGTAAGTTATCTTCCAGAGATAACACCTTGATCACTTTCAGATTATCTTCTCAAAACTCCCCTTTATTAGTCTCAACTCTTCAATCTCTACAACTTTCATGAAGACCTCGAAGGTCGACTTTATCTTCTAGAGGGTCTATTATTTTTATCATCTCATTGCTTGCGTCTCATTTTTGGCTTCCATTAGTCTCATTTCTATCATTTGATTTCTGTCTATTTCGAAGTCTGTGAACAGTAACACAGACGATAGTCTGTGAACAGTAACACAGATGATCTCTTACAAACTTCATAATTTTCTTTAGCGTAATCGGTTCGGGGTATTCTCCATATGGTTGGAAAGATGATTTCAAGCTCCATAACTTCCTTGAAGACTTCGAAGGTCAATTCTAAATCTTGAGGGTTCAACATTGGGACAGAAGATACAAGGTGAATAGGAACACAGAAGATGCACTTCACTCCAGTAGTTTTTAACTCCTTCTTATAATCCTTAGTCCTTAATCTATCCTCTTTGTTCTATCCTCTGTGGTTGACTTTTATCTTCTGGGTTGACCCTCTATCGACTAAGAATCTATTGTCTGAAGTCTGTGAACAGTGACACAGACGAAGTCCATAAACAGTGACACAGACGATAGCGCTATCAATAACACAGACAAAGTCCATTCGTCTGTGAACAGTAACACAGACGATGCGTGTCCTCTGTGTTCTCATCATCTGTGAACAGTAACACAGATGATACGTGTCTTCTTTGTTTTACTTCGTCTGTGAGCAGTAACACAGAGGATCCCATCCTTTAAGCTCTATCTTCTATGTTTTACTCTACCCATCCTTATACTCTTCATCTCATATTATTTCTTCA
>JANZXR010094317.1:0-10278 GCA_027575705.1 Erythroxylum echinodendron
TTCCTGGGTATTATCGAATCGGTTCACTTCACTAGTTGTTTACCTTAGAGGGAAAAATTACCCGATTTTCCCAACAACCACTACATGAAACATCAACAATATATGCATTTTCCTACAAGAGATCGGAAATCTGACTTCATAAGCTTTACCCGTGGCTTGAAAATGATGCTGATCTCAAGGGGCTTTGCCTGTTCAACATGTATGTAATCCCCTGTTTTAATAGCCTGCAAATTGGAAAAAAGTATAGATCATCAACCAAATCATACAGTTCACTGGCCATGCTGCTACTCATCCATAATGGTGATTCTAACATCACTTAATACCTTACAAGTCACAAAGAAATAGGTTCCATTCGAGGTTCTTTACCAACAAAGTGCAGCACATATTTGATAAATATACACCATTCATAATCCCAGATGAAAAGGAACTCTGTTTTTCACACATATATACCAACCATTCAAAGAACATTCTCCATGCTTCCTCGTGACTTTTACTAACTTGTGGATTGTCCACACTCCACTGGAATGACTGACCTTGTCCAGCATCATTATCCAAAAGACTTTGGGAGTACCTAGGAACAGCCCTAAATGAGCCAACGATTAGAACATCAAAATGCACATTATAAGTACCAATAATCGACAAAAGATTACCATGAATGAACTATCCAGTCGGTTGCATTACTAAAAATCTATAGCAATGGGACTGTAGTGAGAGAGAAAGAAAGTGTTGGGCTTGAAATAGGAAGTCCACGGCTAAAATGCCCTAGGGCATTTTGATTTGGCTTCATTTTAACTTACAAATGCTTCTCTTTTTCTTCTCCTTTCCAATATGGGATTGACCCATTCAATATTCCAACACTCCCCCTCAAGTCCAACTGGTCTGTCCAGTTGTGACTTGCCTTCAATTTTTTCTATTTATTTTCCTTTTTTCCTTTTCTTTTTTTTTGTTTCTTCTTATTTTGGGCATTTTTTAACTTTTCGCCTGGGCTTGTGTTCACTTAGAGTCTCAAAGGTCACAATATCTTTCTTGAGCTTGTACTCTTGTTGAACCTCAGAGGTCATAGGTCTATTTCTTTTCTTTTTGCTTGCCTGGGTCTTCTTCACTGAGCCTTCTTCTTTGAGCTTCAGGTCTTGGGCTGCAGGTCCATTGTTTTTTTTAATCTTTTTGAGCTTCAGGTCTTCGCCCACAGGTCCATTATCTTATGCCTGGTTCTTTCTCATTGAACCTTCTTTTATTGGACTTCAATCTTCTTCTTCATTGGACTTTCAGGTCTTCTTTTTTATTTTTGGGCTTCTTCTTCATTCTTTGGGCTTCAACCTTCTTTATTGGGCCTTTTAGGTTTTCTTCATTTATTGGGCTTCAGGTCTTGGGTCGCAGGTTCATTTGTCTTTATGCCCGGTCTTTCTCATTGAGCCTTCTTCATCTTTTTGGGCTTTCAAGTCTAGGATCTTCATGGGCCGAAACAAAGCCAGTAGGCTCTAATACCATGTTGAAAAATGTGACGGGCCCGAAATAAGGAAGTGTGTATTTGAGGGAGAGAGAGAAAGCGTTGGGCTTAAAATAGAAGGTCCACTACCAAAATACCCTAAGGCATTTTGATTTGGCTCCATTTTAACTTATAAATGCTTCTCTTCTTCTTCTCTTTTTTAATATAGGATTGTTCCCATTCAATATTCCAATGGGGATAAGAAAAATATTCTGAGTATCCATAGAGATGCTAAGAGTCTGAACTGTCAAAATCATGCAAGTATACTATATAAACTATAAACCAGGAGAATGAAACTTGTCACTTAAGTGTTTGCTGCGGCTAAATTTCAAAGGACTTGCTTACTCCAGTAGATAAAGTAAGAATGTATTGAACATATGAACTGCGCTTTGAAAATTAGTGCGAAGGCGTCACTTGCCCTATGCTGGTAAAGTTGATGAGATGCTGTGATGGGAAGGTATGTCTTCACCCCTTGGCGCAACGGGTCAGTTGCAAGGAAATCCATTTGCCTAATCTATTCTTAGCAATCCATAAGAAGTCGCCCTATGCTTGGCTGGGTCATGTTAAATAGCAGTATGGAAGTCGAGAGAAGATGAACAACTAAGATAAAGGAAAATACTATGTATGGTTGATAAAAGAAAATTCGGCAATAGGCTTGGATAGGCTATATATTATTTCTCTTTTTGTGGCTGGGCATATACTATATTTATTGGAGAATTGGCTTATATAGATTGATGTATGACAAACATTTATAATTCACAGAACTTAAAAAATCTGGCTGCTGAAATTTCTAGCTCAGAGTATGAGTATCCATTAAGTTGGAGTTTTAGATTTGATATGGTTGAAAATTTAAGTTTTTGGTTATTGGAAATTCAGGGTAAAAGTTCCGAAAGTTTAGTGAAGAAACAAGCAATAATGGGTAGACATCACATTTTCTAATTGACAATTCAAGTTTTAAAAGTTGTTTTATTGAAAGTCCGATCGAGTACTCGACACAATTTGAGATTTCAGAGGATAATTTTTGCATTGCTTTCTTACAAGGGATACAAGCCCTAACAACTAAAAAAAAAAGAGATCCTGCGATAATGAAATATCCTAAGAAATCCTAAAAAGGTATAAATTTGAGTATCCTAATTAAATAGGAGATCTTAAAGAGATACAAAAATCCTAAAATACAAAAATCATAAGATAATCATATTTTCTTGTACTCCCTCTCTCAAGACGGCGACTAATCTGCTTATATACAATACAATCTCTTCAAAAATTTCATTTGGAGACGATATTTTGAAGCGTGACCAAAAGGTCAATATTTGGTGACAAATTTTTTGAATCGACGCAAAAGGTTACACATTTTAAAAATAGTCACTAAATGGTCCACATTTAGTGATGATTTCTGAAAATTGTCACCAAATAGTTGACATTTTTTAAAATTGTTAAACTAACATTTTATAATCTATCATAATTAAAATATATTTTATTAGAGATTTGTTTTGAATGCTTACAACGTATTATTGAAAAAAATACACAACATAATTTTAAGTGTTAAACAGTAATATTAATTAATCATTAATATTTACTAACATTGCAAAAATTAGTTATAAAAATTTAAATAAATTTATCAAATATAATAATAAGATATATAGAATAGTACGAACATTGAATTAGAAATTTAACAATTCATACAGTTATAGAACCAGAACAATAACAGTCCATATTCAGTAGTACGCAGCTTGACTCCTAATTAATAAAGAGGTTGTTTGACAAATTCTTACAAATACAACAATAAATCAACTTTAAAGCTAAATCTAGTGGATTGCATCGATAAGTGACAATGATATAATTATTTATTTGGATTCCAAGTGATATGAGAGTCAGTAAAGATAAATGAGTTTCCAATGTCTGGATTCCCGAAAAGGGTCCTTGCACGTTCGAAGGTATCAATTGAAACAGTAATAGTTCTTCCTTTAGGTGTAGGGTTTTTCACACCTTTTTGTAACAATTTTTCCGCTATAGCTAAACTTGTAGAGGATACAGTGAATGCGTCACCAGATTTAGTATGGAAGATAAGTTCGCCAAATGAACTGCCAGTATGAAACGGTTTACCTAAAACGCAATTAGTATAGAACTTAGATATTATCAGATTAGCAAACTGTTAAACGAACCAAAATTGGAGTGACATGCATAAGTGAATGAGTAGATGAAGTCTGTGGAATTGACGAATTTTCCAAAACAGCCGATTTCTCTAATCTTTTACGGACTGTTGTGACATCACTCTCGCCTTTATGGGCATACATGTCATCTTCGAGACTCAAGGAAGCTTAAAACAACATGTAGTATATACCATCAAATGTGAATATATATAACAGCTTCATAAAAGGAAATGACATGTACATAATAAAGAAAGTGACATTGTTCGAATGATACTAAACATTTTGAAACAGAAGATTGGCCATGGAAGGCAAACGATGATTAGTGTATGAAGTGGAGATTTTTTCTGCATTGTTTATTTTTTCAATAGGGACAATTTTGTCACATTCCTCCTAACGGAATGAATTAGGGCCATCTGTAACTAGTCTCCACGTCAACATTTCTTGATTAATCTGCAAATGTCGATTTAGAATTAAATGATGATATGTTCAACTCCAATTTCAATGATAAGTGAATGTAGTCCAGTTTATCACTTATACATCTTCAATGTGCTAATGATATGAAAGTTACCCTTACTAAAATTTAAAAAACCTATTTTGTAGTTTGTATCAAAAGAAAAATTTAGAATTTAAAGTAAAATAGACATGATTATGTTACTGGTTTACAGAAATATAATATTATCCATAAAATGCATCAACGATATAACAAATAAAACACAACCATAACAAATAACAAAGGTAGACAGACATAAACAAATAACAAAGATAGACAGTAATTCATCTTTTAAACATAACTCATATATCAACTGCATAATTAAGAACTCACAATAAACACCTAAATGTATAAGTTAAACTTAGCACAACTTCGTGAAAATAGAAGAAAAGAATAATATCGATTCAGCAAATAATGGTTCTTTAATGGTGATGACTACAATACAGATGAAGAAACAGAAGAGAGGATTTGGAGAAATATTGACGACTTCAACGAGAATGGAGTAGCCTTTTATATTTTTGTCTTTGAAAACCTAATACAAAACGATGTCGTTTTCTTGTTTAGGTAAACGATGTCGTTTATTATTTACTGTAGTTGTTTGGAAGTAGTATTAATTAATTTGCTACGATCTATTATATTTGGTTAACAAACGTCAGATGTAGGGACTAATACATGGTTCATCGCCAAAGCCCGCGGGTTCATAAATAATTTTTAATAAATTTATTTTCTTATTCCAAATAAAACATAATTTGAATTTAAAATTAAAATATTCAATTGAAAACTATTTACAAATTAATTTGTTGACCGTTCAAATAAAAAACAATTGACTTACAATTTTCAGAAAATTATATAAGTTCAATATTATAATTTAAAAAAACTTCAAAAAATTATATGATTTAATTTTTTAATTTAGAAAACTAAATTATAATAATTTAACAAGACATTGTAATATAATTAGAAAACTATTTCTAATAAATTATATTTAAAGATTAGTTATTCTAAAAAATTAAGCAAATGAAGAACAATTGCTTGTATAAGTGAGACGATTACTTCGTCACAAAAACCGAAAAGATACATTCAAATTAAATGCACCTTTTTATAGAAATGATAAGGTTAATGGTAGATTAAGGGCTAAAGGGTATATATTGTAATGTTAGTGATGAATATGGTTTAAATAAAATGTGATTTGCAATCCTTATTAATTCAGCTAATAACAAAAAGAAGATAAAAATTTTTAAAAAATTCCCTATTTTATTTTGTTTATCTACCAAATTAAAAATATAAATTAGTAATTCCCAAAAATTAAGCAAATCAAGAATAACTCTATATGTAAGTATAAAAGACAATTTTCATTTTGTTATTCGTAATAGGAAAAAAATCATATATGTTAATCAAAACAGAAAATTAAGAAGGAAAATGTTTGGATTTTTGCGATGTTTTGTATAATTGGTAGTAAAATTGGAGTGATAGGCAACAAAAGTTATGATCGTCAAAAAAGGTACATAGTATTGGCAATAATTTATCAATTTGGTAGCGAAATGTTGTACATTTTGAGACGCTATTTTGTTTTCGTAGCAATCTTTTAAAATTTGGCGACGAAATATAGATTCGTCGCCATTCGTTTTCCTTGTATTGGCGATGAATATATAAATATGGTAGGTAAATATTGGGCATTTCACGACGAATCTGAATTTCGTCGCCAAATGTTGCAATTGCAAAAAAAATTTTTGAGTGAGACTACGTCGTTTGTTTAATGACCAACGATCTCGTCCCAGCATCTGAAAAATTTTCCACGAATCTCCTCCCATCCCTCCTCCTGACTTGTTTCTTCCTCTTTTCTCCCGACTTATTTTTTCGCCATTTCTGCTCTCTTCATCCGTTGGTTGTAGAGGTTTCTCTGTTAAGACACTATTATCCTCTATCATCTCCCTACAATGCTACTCAACCTGGTATGACCTTCTTGGATTTGTTCTAGGTTTATTTTACATCTGTCATTGTGTTTGTTAAATGCGATGAAGTGGGGTCAAACTTAGGTTTAGTTGCTGAGTTGTTTGCTTAGATTAGTTGTTGAGTTGTTTGAATGTGTTAATGATGGTGAAGAAAGGCAACAAAGAGGATGAATGCTTGGAGAAGACTTGAGTTATGTTATACTTATAAGGGGTTCAATGAAAATCCTCTTAAGTAAACAAGTTTGGAAAAAGTTACAAAATTGTTCCTTTCATAGCCGGCTAGACATTTGTTGATTTGTACCTGATGTATTGTTGACTGCTAGCTGATTGGTCACTGTGAGTCAATCGGTAGATTATGAATGTGAGCAAGCATTCATTTTTAAAGTAGTAAAGTTCAATTAGGAGTTATTTCTTATGCTTGATTGATTTAAGAATATTTGGACGGTTGTATACAACTACCTTATCATCCATATTATCTTTCTATTACAATTTGATCTAATTATACTTTAAAATGTCAAAAAGTTTTCTTTTGTTATATATATATATATAAACGAAAAATGCCTAAATTGTGTTAATTTTGAATTTGATTTGAAAGTGGAGAAAGTATAAAAAACTAATTACTTTGTTACAATTAATTTTTTAATTATAAATTAAATTAATGTTGATAAGCATGTTCTATATATCAATGAAAAGTAATTTTTTTATCGGCCTTTAATATTGTTTGTTGAGAAAATTTTACCCTTTCATGATGCAAAAGGCTAACGGTTTTAACTTGTGTCTTAAGCTAGTGTTTAGAATACTAGACCACAATTTTGTTTTGCTTGATCTTATCCATATACTTATTTCCAAGATGAATTTGCATTACATCAAGAATGAAAAAGGCATTCTCATTTATATTTTTGAAATTGAGACAAAGGCATTAATCATTAGTGTTTACCTCCCATCTCATTTTCTTAGTTGACAAATCAATAAACATGTAGTCTTAAATGAGTTAAAGTTACCAAGTCTTAATTGATTGAGAAGCAATTATCAAATTGCTCAACATCTTTAGTTGTGCTTTAAATATGCTTTTATAGTACCATCAAGAAGATAATTTATATTTAGTTAGTGATTGTGTATAAGGTTTATTTGCAGATTTTGTGTTCCTCTGTTTGGTTAAAGTCAAAATCTCAGAACTCATGTGACATCTTCAGGTATGCGAATTAGTAGTAACCATTATTGTTTTATATATCGATTGTCGTTTCATTTTGTTGTATATTGTTTACTTAATTGGTGCATATGAACTGATGCAATGTTGTTGACTGCATGTAAGAATAAACATAGGTTTTTTAATGTAATATAAAACAAAAAATGCATGTTATAACTCTGTTAGCTTCTTTTATTGTATAGTTAAATAGCTAAAAGTTGGATGTATCATCGAAAATGATCAACTGGATACGTAGAAGGAGTTAAGAGTTTCATACAATTTGTAAATGATCAAATGGGTGATAAATGTAGTATTCGTTGTCCATGCATCGATTGCTTAAATGTCGACTTCTAAAGTCAAGACTTGATATATAATCACTTGTTGATTTGAGGCATAGATAAATTCTATACTCCATAGCTTTATTATGAGAAACGTAAGGAAGTAAGTTGTAATAGAAGTGATGGTACATCTTATGATAACAGTTATAATAATTATGTTGATGATTGTGATGTGAATGATGATGGTGATGATGGAATTGATGAGACGTTAGACAATTATCGGAATTATATGGAGACTACGAATGAAACAGGAATGCCTAACATAATTGGTAGTATTACAGAAGATAATTTTGGGAAGTTATTGAAAGTTGCTCAAGAATAATTATATCAAGGGTACTCTAATTTTTCTCAACTATCATTTATTGTAAAGTTGTTGCATTTGAATGTTTATAATAAATAGGTAACAAGTCATTTGACATGTTAATTGACTTACTAAATAATGCATTACCTATTGGACATAAGTTGTCGACGAAGAAACTTTAAGGGGCCTTGGATTGAGATATATTTTAATTCATGCTTGTAAGTATGACTGTGTTCTTTATTGGAAGGAAAGTAAAGAACTTCAAGAGTGTCCTAAATCAAGGTGGCGGGTGGATGATAGGAGAGAAAAAAGATACCGATGAAAATTCTTCGATACTTTCCTATCAAACCACAGTTACAAAGACTTTTTATGTTAATAAAAATAGCCATAGATATGAGGTGGTATAAAGAGAAACACATTGATGATAACATTATGCATCATTTAGCAGACTCAATGGCATAGAAAGAGCTTGATAGAAAGTTTTCATGATTTGGACAAGATTGTCGTAATGCTGGACTTAGATTGGCCTCATATGGATTTAATTCTTTCGGTAATATGAGTAATTTATATAGCGTGTGGCCGGTGATTCTAGTCCCATACAATTTAACTCCATGGAAGTGTATAAAAGAGCTTTTTATGTTGTTGTCTTTGCTTATTTCAGGACCTACTGCTCCTAGTAAGGACATCGATGTATACATGCAACTATTAATTGATGACTTAAACGATCTATGGAAATTTGGATTACAAACTTTTGTTGAAGGCAACACATTTACAATCCATGCTGCTATTTTGTGGACTATAAATGATTTCCCAGCTTATGGGAATTTGTCTAGGTGAAGTACTAAATGGTATATGGCTTGTCCTATATGTAATCATCAAACATGTTTAAAAAAGATACAAAGTAAAATATGTTATACGGGTCATCGTTGTTATTTGGAACATGAACATAGATAGTGAAGAAGTTAACAGTTTAATGGCATAGTTAAGTTGGGTGAAGCTCCTATGTAGTTGTCTAGTGATAATATTGTTTATCAGCTGCCACATTTAGGTGACATTACACCTGAAAAATACCCAAATAATAGAAAGCGTAAGAGAAATGATATCGAATTGAATTAGATAAAAAAAGCATATATCTCAACTTTCCATATTAAAAGGAATTACTATTAAGGCACAATCTTGATGTCATACATATTGAGAAAAACATTTATGAGTCCATTTTAGGGACTGTCATGAGAATTGATAAGAAATCCAAAGACACAATTAAGGCTAAATTAGAATTGGAAGACATGAATATTAGAAAGAATTTGCATTTGAAAGAAGAGATGATGACTTATACTTTATTCCCCCTGCTTGTTACAACATGTCAAAAAGTGAGAAACAATCATTCTGTCAGTTCCTCCAATTAGTCAAATTTTCTAATGGGCATGCATCTAATATAGGCCGTTGTGTGAATGTTAAAGACAGAAAAATTTCATGAATTTTATGTACTTTTTCAACGACTGCTTCCTGTTTGGAATACGTGGGTATTTGCCAAATGATGTGTCCATTATTTTGGGTCAAGTGGAAGAGTTTTTCAAGCAATTATGTTGTAAGGCAATTAAAGTTAAAGAGCCTAATAAATTGGAAAAAGACATATCATTGATTCTATGTAAGCTTAAACTATTATTCACTCCATCATTTTTTGATGCTATGGTTCATTTGACAATTCACTTACCATATGAAGCAAAACTTTATGGACCGGTTCAATTTCGATGGATGTTTCCGATTGAAAGGTAATTCATATTAAATTCAACAAGTATTTTCTATGTTATTTGTTTGCAACAATTCCTAAGTTTGTAACTGTTTATGTTCAGGTTTTTATGCTCTCTTAAGCATAATGTACATAATAAATCTCGACCAGAGGGGTCTATTGCAGAGGCTTATATAGCAAATGAATACTTGAATTTTTGTTCGATGTACTTAACTGATGTGGAGACAAGATTTAATAGACCACAACGTAACTTTGATTTTCATGACAATGGTGGGTTGTCTATTTTCTTCCAAAAAGTTAGGCCACTTGGTGTGGGTAAATATGTGGAGTTAACTAAAGACGAATTCGAAATCGCCTATTGGTAGATTTTGAACAATTGCGAGAAAGTCGATACATACATAGAGTATGCATATTCCTTTTCATTCAAAAAATCATATTACAATTTTCTTTATTCACTCTGAGATCTTACTGTCATTGTCTTTTTGGGCATAGAGAGCATAAAAACACAATTTGCAACAAAGGGATTATTAATGTTGAAGAAAGACATAGGAAGAAGTTTGTATCATGGTTTAGAAATCGAGTAAGTTTCATATTGATTACATATTATGAAAATATGAGAATATGTCTC
>JANZXR010094325.1:0-10277 GCA_027575705.1 Erythroxylum echinodendron
TAATGAGTCCCAAAACTCCACTTTACCCTTCCTTATAAGCTTAGGCTCTTTTGGTATTTAAGTTACATGCCAAAAATGCCCTCAATTCAATCCTATGCATTTATTGCATAAACTGCTATGCTTAATTTAACGAAAAAAATTTCAGAGGGCCAACAATAAGTGACAATTAATATTACCATCTTTACATTAAAGTTGGAAATTCTAAGAAGAAACTCATCTTGATTATATGCATATCGTACATGTGTTGTCTTGTTTATTGGTTTCTTAGTTCTTAAAGCTGTTACTCAATTGAACTTACGGTCATATCTAAGTTGTTGATTAATAAGAATTCTTAGAATACATGTTTCTATTCATTTAAACTTAAGAGAAAGCATCATCCAATGAATGTTTGTTGATTAACTGAATTTTATATCAAGGATCCATATTAGTGTGATAACATCGGTGGCCCGAAACCAAGATTTGTTACTGAATTTTCCATACTTGAATACTTTCATTTAATTTCAATTTTTGTTATTTCTAAATTCTCAATTTCTGTGAATTAAACCCCCTTTTTTACTTTGTTTTAGTTTTGAACTTGTACAATCTTTGCCGTTAAAATTCCTTATGGAAATGATCCCTACTTTCCACTACTACATTAACTTGTATTGCAGGAAGTTTTTTTTTTAAATTTTGGTTACAGGAGACAGCAGTACTATTTACCTTTCAAATTTTTGTATAAAATTATATAAAATCTTTATGGATTTTCATGTTTAGCATAAATTAAGTTGGTGTTATGTTGTTGTTTTTTTTAATTTTATGTTTAAATCTTCAAGAGAGTTCATAGGAAATATTCTCAAATTGTTTATTGCCCATAACAATTTTATATCTTCTAACTTGAAGTGGATTAGTAAAATGCTCTAAGTTTGTATGAATATCATCACAATAATAAATAAAGTAATTGAACTGAACTACATTATCATTGTGATTCTTAAAATGAATCTATGAATTGTAATTCTTTGTATAAGGAAAACAAAACATTGGATCGTACTATATATATTATGTATATATATTTGTGTATATCCTGGTATGTTACACGTATTTTTGTAATCTTGGTATGCTTAGGAGTTAGTTTGAATATATAATCTTGTTAACTTGATTTTAGGAGATAGCTTGTTGGATATTTTTGACTTTTCCCATAAAGTTGGACAATATTTAATTGCATTTTTTAGTTTTTCAAATAACTTATCGATTAAGTTGCATAATTTGATTTAGACAAAGAAAATAAAGTGACCCAAAAAATGATCTAAATTAATGGGTCAAAATTCGGGTAGAAAATAGATCCCGATCAGTGTGGACTGGACCTATATCGAGCCTGTGATGGGAAAGCCCAATATGGAATCTATATATAAAGATTAAGGTCTCCTGTAGTTGCTTATGTCATTCATAAGCATAAGGATTCTCTAACCCATTAAGAGAGTATATGTTTGAGAAAACTGTAGAAAGACATTGACGGCGTCCCGTTGAGTGGTTCCCATGAAAACGACGGTGGATTCACACTCGTTTCAACTTCAGAAAGCTCGTTTGAAGTTATAGAACTAAAATAGGATATTTTATGCATTTCTTCATTTATTACCCTTTTATGTTTGATCTGGGATAGATAACTAAGATATCGTTACGTGTTACACATGGTATCAGAGCTGTGATAGGATCGGGTGGTTAAAAACAAAAAATTTTCTATTTTTCTCCATAAAGTTTTCAGGGAGCTAACTTTTGTTTCTCAGTTTTTTCTTGTTTTTTATTGCATGAAATCGGTATAAACGTGTTTAACCTTGAGAAACGAGTTAAAAACGAGCCTAAGAGCATGAAAAATCGGCCCAAAACTTGCCAGAAATCACCCAGATAGTCGGAGGAGAAAGAGACTGTCGGGCATGTGTGCCACACTTGCCCAATGGCGTACAATATCGCCCCTAGGGTGGTTAGTCTGATGAACGCACCCGACACGTGGCATGCGCCAGTGTTGATGGACGCATCTAACAATATCTTGAAGGTCATATGCGAAGAACTTATAGGTTACTTCATACTATTCTGGAGGATGTAAGTGTAACCTTGTCTAATAATATCTTGATAAGAAAGAGAAACAATAGGTGCATGATTTTCTCTTGACTGTGGATACTGCCCTTTATGGTTATATACAAACCAATATACTAAGTACAGAGCCTCTGTCATCTTTTAATAAAGCTTATGTCCTTTTCATTCAGGAGGAAAGGCACAAGTGTTACAAATAAGAGATGAGCGAGTTGAGGTAATAGGATTTGAAGTTCAACACCTAATAGACCACAAAATATGTAAATAAAATGAAATGGAAATTTGTACAGATTGTAAAAAGTCGAGGCATGAGGTGAAAGATTGTTACAAAATTATTGGCTATCCAGAATGAAGGTTGGTTGGGTGTGGTGAAGGTTATGGCAAAGGCAAAAATAATGGTGGAATAGGAGGCATAGGGCAAAGATGTGTTTCTGCTATGAAAAATGTTGTGTAGGGCATTGGAAGTGTTGGGTCAGTGACAGAAATAATGCAATTCTCAACAGAAGAGAGGGTAGTTTGCTTAAGCTCTTAAAAGAACAGTGAGCTACCCTAGTTTCGTCAATTAATGCTTATAAACTAACTAGTGAGGATGTTAGATTCCTATATCGATAGGAGAGAGGAATGAGGTAGGCCTTATAAGGCTATAGAAATTCTCCCTCATAGACATATCTTCCCAAGAGTAAGAAAAGCAAAAATGTGAGGGCTTGACTAGGCCAAGGCCCAAAGCGGACAATATCTGTGAGCAGGTGGTCCGGGCTGTTACAAATGGTATCAGAGCTATTACTCGGATCGGTATGTCAACAAGGACGCTGGGCTTCCAAGGAGGTGGATCCAGGTTTGTGTGTCAATAAGGATGCTGGGCCTCCAAGGGGGTGGATTCAGGCTTGTGGGCTAGTGAGGACGTTGGGCCTCTAAGAGGTGGAATGTTAAATTTCCATATCGATTTGAGAGGGGAATGAAGTAGGCCTTATAAGACTATGGAAACCTCTCTCTCATAGATGCATTTTCCCAAGGGTGAGAAGAGCAAAACCGTAAAGGCTTGGCTGGGCTAAGGCCCAAAAGTGGATAATATCTGTGAGCACGTAGTTTAGGGCTGTTACAGAGGACCTCCCTATTTTGTGGTTATTAGATACTATAGCATCTTAACATATGAAATGAAGTGGAGAATTTTTCTTGGATGTGAGAGATATAGTGGCAGTGCAATAGGGCTCGGTGGACTTAGGAGGAGGAGTCATATCACATCATGTTCTATATGTTCCAAAATTAAATTGCAATTCACTTTATTAAAGATATAAAATGTGTTGTCATATTTACTGACAAATTGTGTGTGATACAAGACCGCACTTTGAAAACCCTAATTAGCAAGGGTGAGCAATATGACGGGCTCTATTACTTCCATGATGTCGCGATGACACGTGCAAGTGTGTGTTAAGCGAAAGCAGTGGATTCTTACACATTTTGGCACAAACATATAATTCATCCCTCTTCTCAAATTGTTAAATTATTGCCTGGAGTTGCTAGTAGTAGTTGTAATAAAGAGAATAAAATGTGTTACATTTGTTTTAAGGCCAAGAAAACTTGTAATGCTTTTCCTTTAAGTAATAATAGAGCCATTGGACCTTTTAAATTAGTACATTGTGATGTCTAGGGTGCTTATAGAGTGCCAAATTCACGTGATCCATATTATTTTTTAATTATGGTAAATGATTTTTTAACAGCTATGTGGATTTATATAATGTCTACTAAAATATGGGTTATTGAAATTATTAAAAATTTATATGCAATGGTATAATATTAGTTTAATTGCAAGGTGAAAATAATAAGAAGTGATACTGGGACATAATTTTGTCATATTAATAAATATTTTGTTGAGAATTGGATTTTGTTTTAAACCTTATATGTTGGAACCTCACAACAAAATGGTTGGGTACAAAAGGAAACATCATCATATACTTAATGTTAGATGTGCATTATGCTTTCAAGCTCACTTACCTATCAAGTTTTAAGGAGAATGTATCTTAACTATGGTCTATTTAATAAATAGAACTCCATCTAGATTGATTGGTAGAAATTTACCTTATAAAGTCTTATATAGTAAACCGTGTACACGCATACAAAAACATTTGGGTGTTTATGTTATACACATTATCAGGGACATGATCAATATAATTTTGGATACTCAAAAAGTTGGAGGTTATATGACTTAGATAAAGGAGAATACTTTGTCTCTTGTGATGTGGAGTCTATGGAGAGTCAATTTTCTTTTACACAAATAGATAATATTGAGACATCTGAGTAGTCAAACCTCGCCTCAAGATCTTTGTCGCAGTATTTCGATGATTGGGAGGTAACTATGGGGTCTAGAATGTTTTCTTGAAATGTTGATTTTGCACAAGAAAGCCTTAGTCAATAAGCATGTAATGTTCATGACAAAAGGGGAAGTGAAAGAGATGGAGATAGGGGGAGTGTGCAAGCTAGAGTGTTGTGGGCTGACAATGTTAGTTGCAATACACAGGAGAATGAAGTAGGGGATGAAATAACAAATGAGGTCTAGACTATTGAGGATGGGATAACATTGTTAGAGATACTTATCCATGGGCATCATATTAAGCAGCCTTCCACTTGACTCAAAGGAATTATCACTAACATCATACGTTGTTTAAACCGCCCATCTCATCTTTGTCTTCTGTGTCATCATGTATATTATATCCTATTACACATTATATGACATGCAGTCATTTTTATACCAAACATAAAGTTTTTCTTGATGCTATTATTACTAAGGTAGAGCCCACTATATATGCTAACATTGTGCGAGACCCACGATGGGGTGAGGCTATGAAAAGTGAAATTGATGCTTTGGAGAGAAATGAGACTTTAACTATTAAGACACTTCGTTCCGGCAAAAAAGACCATCAACTATAAGTGGGTATATAAGATCAAATATAATTCAGATGGTTTTATTAAACGTTTTATAGCTCATTTGGTGATTTTTGGTAACAATCAAGTAGGGGGTATGGACTACAATGAGAATTTTTCTCCTATTGCTAAAATGTTTACAATACTTACTCTTTTGTCTATAGTATTTGCTAAAAATTGGGAAGTGCACTAAATGGATGTTTATAATACTTTTCTACATAAAGATCTCAATAAAGAAGCATAGATGACTTTGACCCCTATTTTTAGCTTCTTATCAAGGGAAGTTGTGCCGCTTACATAATTCTTTGTATAGGCTTCATCAAGCTTTCCGTAACTATTTTTCGAAGTTAATTAGTGTACTTAAAAGTTTGGGTTTATTTAATCTTATACTAACATATTATTTACATTTCAATGAGACGATATCATTTTATATTTTCTTGTATTGTGGCAAGAAATGATTCAAATTTTGTAGGTCATTTCAAGTTGTTATTTCCCGGTGGCACCCAAGAGGGGGTGAAATGGATGTTCATAAAATTTAACAATTTTTCTAGCCAATATATTCATTTAAAAACAATTAATATAAACTAGTATGAGAAATTGCTTAATATAAATTAATCAAACAATTGGAAAATAATTTAAACAGGATAGGGAGAAGATAATGCAAACCTGATTTATAGTAGTTTAGAAAACAATCCTTGCAAATGTCCATTCCCAAGACTCTTTTTAGAATTCTACTATAATTCTTCTTTCAAAGTGAAATATAAACTTCGTACAATCTTTCTCGATAAAGAGGAACCGTTCTTACAATCTTCTTCCAAGGTGAAGAGGAACCTTGTTCTCACTTATGTCATACATACAATGATATATTTCCCTAACCAAATATTACAACTCAAAATATCTCACTTTATCACTGATAACTCCAAAATGACTCACTCACACAAAAATGACAAATGATTGAAACATTCTTTGTAATTTGTTTTACATCACTCAAAACCTTCTTAATGCTAAAATCAATAAGAAAACACCTCTTTATATTGATTTAGGACCCAAAATAGCTATTGGAGTCAAGAACTAGCTATTATAATAGTTTTATCTATACTGGTCGACCAATATGCATTTATAGTACCATATTCACTAAAATTGGAACAATAGTCGATAAGTACACACATTGGTTGACCAATATGGCATGTTAGTTTGTCAATACATCAACCAATGTTGCTACAAACTCTCAGTACATCAAATTTAACAACTTTAAGCTATATTGGACGACCAGTCACCCCTAAAAACATGATTTTTAACAACTTCAAATACTTAAAATCAAATTTGAAAATCCCAATATGATTAAAAAAGTTCCTAATATATTCCCTAAATTAAAAGATTCAATGTCTCTTGACGAATGTAAAGACTCATGTAATGAAGTAAGATGAATGATTTTGCATAGTGAGCCTTTTGGATGATCAAATTAACAAAATGAGGTTATAAATAATAATACGAAATGTTAAATGACCTTAATGAGCTTTGATCTCCTTTTATTCTTGTTTCGATCTTCATTTCATAGGTTACAAAATTCAACTTCTTTTTATTAACTTCATACACTTTCTTCTTGAGTTTATAACTTTATTTTGTTCTAATACTGCTTTACATAAAAATAATAAACTCATCAGTAGTATTTAGGTTTTATTATTATCAAAACAGCAATTGGAACCTCCTTTGGTTCAACAATTTACCACTTTTTTACAATGACAAAACATTTGTGATATTAGAGAAAATAATGAAGTTAAACCCACAAATAACTATCAAAATAATGATTAGCTCCCTCTTTTTTCATATGTAAACCATATTTCAATATCAATAACAAAATATAAAGAAAAATTCCTAAAGATGACATAAGTTTACTTAAGCATATCAAATAAAGTGCAAGATGCAAGAAATACAAACATGACAAAACAATTATTTCCCCTAAATTTCATCACCTCCTGAACGTTATCACTCCCCCTAAATCTATTATCAAGATACCTTCTCCCCCCTTTTGGAATCATCAAAAAGAAATCTATTATAAAAAATACATAATAAAGTTTTATGCGTCAAGCATCTTTGGTTAAAGAAATTGCATATGACTAAGATTTAATGCACTTTCTTACTAAAGACTATTATTGAATATTTAAAGATTTAAACTAAAATTTTGATTTTGATATAGACATATCTAATGATGTTTAATTTTAAATTTTATCAATTTTTGTACTGTTTCTAAGTTAAAAGATTCAGTTAAAGCACAAGGGCTAGTTTTAACAAAATTAAAGGTGTATTGGTATAATTAAAAAAAAACCTTAACTTCTTTGACAATTTAATTATAAAGGCATTAACTTAAAAAGATACTTTATAATTAAGACAAGATTGAAAATTACCAAATTTGAAAAATAACTAAAATTTTAATTTCATACAATTTTAATGAGAATCTTATAAAATGGTGGTTGATTTTTTCAAGGAAAAGGGTGAACTGTATGAGGTTTTCGAGGATATAAAGAGAAAACAAGAAAAATAAAGGGAAATCCATTATATAATAAAGATTGCTCAACCACAAGGCTATACTAGTCGACCAAAGTCTGTCTTAAATATGGTATATGGAACAATTCTGAATAGATTTTTTCTTTAAACTTGCTACATTGGTCAATCAATGACTGGTATGGTTGATTAGTATATGCATTTATGAAATCACTAGAAAGAGAAATTTCCTAGGTAAGGGAATATTGGTCGACCACTATGAGTAATTAGACAATCAAATATTTAACCAAACAAAGAAAAGACTTGTTGGAAAAAAAAGATATTGGGATATTCGTTAGCTACTAAAATTGGTCGACTAATAGGACTATTTGGGTGACTAGATATGCAACCAAAAAATCAACAAACTCACTATAAAATAAAAAGGAGTAAATTTTAAAGACAATGGTCGACCACACTAACATATTGTTCAACCAATTAAACAAATAACATAAGGAACCATCTTTGAAACTCGAATTAAAAGATCAAAACACTAAAATAAAATTAGAATACATATAAACCAACTAAATATAAGAAAATAATTTGTTCAAATAAAGGGCTTATAAAAATAATTCTTGTTAAACAAAAACTAATTTTCCTTTAGTTAAGCAAGATTTATTCTCATTCCAAAGTTTTGAGAAATAATAACCCAATTGATGTAAACTCCAACTTAGTGAACTTATTTTGCATTTAGTCTTGAATTCTAGGTTCTAAAGTTCACATTTTAAAAACATCTTATTCATAATTCAAACTCAAATATTCATTATTATAATTTCTACTAAAATTGACATATAAATGCAAGTAATTATATATTTCTAAATTATAAACTAATAATTACCTTATATTGAACATTGCTTATGAGAGTTTTGAATGAACACTGTTTTTGAATTCTCAATCTATTAGTAGCATCTCATCTTTCTCATCATTCACACTTGGTTCAACAATTTGAGAAGTTTCGATAGTTAATTTTAGGAATTAAATTCTCTATATCCTACAACAACATCTTCAAGACTTTCTTTGAGACAAAAATGTTGGATTCATCAAGATAAAAGATATAGATTCTAAAAATAGTGTTCAATTCAAAATTTACTATCTATACTACATACTATTTGCTCTTTCTTTTCTAGTAGCCTTATAAAACAAGGTAATTAATGTGTTTTAGGAACCCAAATAAGCTTGGTTCCTTGATTCTTTAGTTCCTTCTTCTTTTCAACACACACTTTCAAAGGTTTGCTTAACATTCTTTGTTTAATAAAGGAAAATCTATCAATATGTCCAAACATACCATAAAAATGACATACCATGTTATATGAGTAACAATGATTCATAAATGCATTGCTTGGAATTCTATATGTGTATGCATAATGAGTAAGTTTTCTTTGGACATTAAATATGTTAAATGGTCTTCTAAGTTGGTGAAAAGCCCTATCATGATTATATGTATAATGCCCTACAATGAATGAAGGTGTGATGTATGATTTTATATGGGTGTGAATAGGTTTGCATGTTATCATGAATGAAGTCACGATGTAGATGCTCTATGTTCATTTTTCGTCTTAGGAAATGGTTCTTCACTATGAAAATATTTTTCCTTGACAAAAGTAGTTTTAGCGTTAGAAGCACTCTCATAATTATATCTAATTTCATAGATATCATTAGGATTCTTTTGGGATCCTAAAATGTTCTCAAGTTTCTCAATTCCTTTTGTAAATTTAGATAAGGAATCCTTAAGAGCATCAATTACCTCTTTTCAATTACTCATTCTCACACCTCAATGCATCTAAGTTATGATTGTCATCAATAATCATATTTTGGATGCTTTAGTGCTATGAAATTCACTTTTCATCTTTTAATACTCACTTTTACATGCATCTAACTCTTTTTTAACTTCCTTGAGTTTGGAAGACAATTTCTTCCTTTTATTATAACTCATGATTTCTAAACTTTCTACTAATTCATCATATGTTAAATCAACATTAATATCATTAAAATAATTAGACTTAGATGTTACCTCATCATTGTCTATACTGATAAAGCACATATGAGCTATCTCTCCTTTCGAATGCTTGCTTTTAGATTTGCTTGTACCATCCTAAGTTGTTGCTTTAAGTGCTTTCTTCTTGTCTTTCTTCTTTTTTTTGCTATAGTTTCTCTCATACTTCACATTATCTTTAAGTCAAGAACATTGTGACTTTATATGGCTGGATTTTCTACATTCAAAGCAAATAATGCTATAGGATTTATGTTTTAAATCACTTTTACCTTCCTTTAAGTCTTTTCTTTTGGAGAATTTCTTCTTCAAAAAATTCTTGAAGTTTTTAGTGAGTAGTCAATATCTTCTTTTTCACTTCCACTAATTGAAGTCTCTTCCTCTTTACTTGATTCTTCTTTTAAGGCTTTAAACAATATATTCCTTTTCTTTGGAAGCATTGTCTCTTTTTGTATCTGTTGGACCCTCATTTCATATGTGAGGAAAGATCCAATAATTTCCCCTAATTGCTGGAACCCCTCCCCGGGAGGGTCAACGGGCCCGACGTCCTACGTGGCATCTGGCCCCGTAGCCCACAAGGGAAGAATTCCCCACCAATGATATTTAAACGAACAAAATTATTTAATTTACCTCCGTACAAAAATAAAGATAAATCACAAAGAAATTTTCAATAATTGTGGACCCCCAAAATATAAGCGTGGCGGGATCGTAGAGTGGGCCTAGACATAAAATTATATCAATCAAGAGCAAAAATTTCAGAAAAACA
>JANZXR010094355.1:0-10277 GCA_027575705.1 Erythroxylum echinodendron
AAATGTCATGTATGCATGTACAACTATTCATGTGCAACATTCACTTATCTCTTATGCATGTGCATGTATAATGCATGTATATGTCACTGTTCACTAGCAATTGGTGAGGGGATGTTACATTAAGCACATACATTATGGGCCCCACTATTCTTATTTAATTCCATAGCCCTCATTACGAATTCGAGAAAACTTATAGTTTTCTTAATGGGTCGATATCTAGTATCACCAAAAATGACCTTAGGTTTGCCCAGCAAACCCCCTTAGGTTAATTGGTAGGTATCATTCATACCAATTACATTCAGTTTTGTAACTATCAATTTGTGCCATCAATTGTTGATTTAGCACACTAATTGGATTATCATCTCTTGATTTGTATACATCCCATGTATATAACCTAACTTTGCCTCTATCCACACTGACCTTGGGTTTGCCTAACAAATCAACACTTCTAGTTAGGACTAACCCATTAATCTAGAAATCTAACTTCCATGGTTTGAGCATGTTCGTGTAGAGTGGGCTTGGGTTTGCCCAACAATTCAACTATAAAAGAACTCTAGTTCTTGCCATATCAATGGAAGGTGTAAGTCCTAATATTTTGATTGAGGGATTTATTCTTGGGTCTCATCAGTGCTTGGATGATATTGTATATATATATATATATCACATATTTATATTCAGATCATGGACAACTTAATTAAATTGAGCCTATGTCCATAATAACCCTTAAAATGCATCTAATGCATGTATCACACAAAGGAGTTTTAATTTAGGTTGTGACTTAACTATGCATCTAAAGTTTATGATTTGATTCAACTCTTAAACCGAATCGGGTACTAGAGTTAGTCTCGGGTAATTCAAATTATGAATGTTATTCTATTAGGAACCCTAAAATCGAATTATTTTGATGTCTAAATTAAGCACTTTAATCCTTATATATATGCCCCTTTTCTAGTCACACTAGAAATGCTATGCTTTACTTCGATTAATTCTAAATTAATCCCTAGAGTTTCCAAAATTCCTATACATCAATTCGTCATCTATAATATCCCTAGGTCATCTCAAGTTTATCTAAAAAATTTTGGAAAAATCCAAAATTATCTTGACGGCCAAAATCGTTAAGATAAATAAGTTAACCTACTAAACACTAAAAGGATTGATTCGCTGTTTAGAAAATTTCCAGAAACTTGATTTCAAGCACATGCATTAAGCATGCTATTAACATCAAAATAATACATATCTTATCATATAATAACTTTATTAAGGCCTTACAACTGAAAAATATACATTATTAATCATTAAGTAAGTCAACTCCATCAGCTTTTAAAAAGTTGACCAATGTTAACTTTGACTTGATTCAATAATTGAATCAATCTAATTAATTTTGGAAAATTTTCAGAGTCTTATGCACATTTTAAATGTGTCTAATAAAAAATTCCAGAGCCTAATTCTTAGGAATTATTTATTAATAAATAGGAATTAGCTAGCACATTGCATGTGTATGGCACTTGTCATATTACTTCTAACACTAGTCAAACTTTACATCATGCATGCATAAGATAATTACTTTAACAACAAGTGTCATGCATCTCATACTCTTGCATGTGTATGCATAAAATTCATAAAAACAATTTTATAAAAATTAATGTGAAATTTACAAGCATGCATGTTCATCAAATTTCTAGAATTTCCTAGAACTTCATACATACATCAGGTTGAAACTAAATTCGTAATAAAATAGCAAATGACATTCAATTGCATTTTCCTTTAACAAAAACATAACATAACACCTTATAAAAAATTTTGTGAAAGAAAATCAGAAAAGTTTTTTATAGAATTATTACAAAAGTTTCAAAATTGGCACATGAATTTAGATTTCTAAAAATTCCCAAAAACCAACATATGAATAGTCTGGATATTAATTCAAAAAAATAGAAAATGACATTTAATTGCAATTTCCTTTGACAAAAACATGATATAACATCTTATAAACATTTCTGACAATTTACACGAATTATTCCAAATCAACATGCATGTCAGTCACAACCCATCAACCACTTTGCATATGTTCAATACATCATCTAATACATGCATAAACTTTCTCTGATACCAATGTTGAGTTTTCCATGTATACATGCATACCATGTATAAGAATGCAGTAAAAGTCGAAAAAAACAAAATCATATATATATACATGGATATGTAAAAAGACATGAAATATAAAACTTTTATCTTTTGTTTCTCCTCCTTTATTATTTCTTCTCCTTGCTTGGGTTGTTGTAAACACCGAACCCTTCCTTGATCACCCAAGAACACGCAAAGATTAAGAAGAAACAATGTGTAATGGTGATTTGTGTTAGATTATTTAGTGACCCATGTCACTTATGGATTTGAGTCCAATGAAAAGGGCTTACGATAATAGTTGTTAGGTATTAAAGAGTTGGCCTCAAATGGGTCCAAGACCCTTTCGCTATCTACTTTAAAATAAAACGCAACAATAGACATGTTGGTTAGGTTATTTGTATGTTTTATAAAACCATCGAGAGGTTTCAAAAACATTGTGGAAATTAATTAAAGAAGAAAAGGCAGAGAGGGAATTAATCTTTATAAACACTATCATGAGTTTAGGTATGTCTTAATAGATTGATCCATAAATGTCTTACATGTGGTATTAGAGCAGAGTTATGATACTTTAATTTGCATTATAGTTAAACCTAAGATTTATAACTATGCTTCATATTTCTCGAATTTTGTGGTTGGCAATTAGGTTTGCATTAATCAATTGAAATTATTGTTATGCAATGGCTTCAAAGTTACTGTCTTAAGTTTTCAAATCAAGATGGGTTTTTCAAACAAATAAGGTCTAAAGGTTTGTTTCCTAAAAGGTTTTCGGGGTACCATAATGTCAAATTTTGGGGAACTACCATTAAAGGTTTATGTTACATTAATTGTTTGCTGTATATATACAAATTCTAAAAAAAACGAAAGAATAGGTGTTAAGGACATTCATGGTTTGACCTTTTAGGTTTCATAAAAGGAATAAAAGTTGGAGAGATGAGTGTGTATGGGTCTGTGGAATAAAAAGTTTTTAAAAAAATTTAATGGACCATAGTACCTTTGGTTTTATGTTTCTAGAAAACGAAAAGTGAAAGGAAAGTCAAGGTTTTTGCGGGACCTACTAAAGGCACTGGATTTGTGATACATTTATTATTTACTACAAGCATGATTCTGGAAAGGTTAAAGAAAAGTGTTTATATTTGGTGGAGTCTACCCTTAAAGATTTTGATTTGAGTTTTCCAATCACCTTATATTTTGTGGGCTTGCCATTAAAGACTTTGGATATTAGTTTATATGAATTGTTTTAAAGAGGTCAACAAAAAACATTAGAGTTAGAGAAAAGTGATGAATGTATTAACATTTTTTATTGCTTCCATTGCTAGTAAAACACGTGCACTTGATGAATGTGTATTGATGCTCATAACTTTGTCAGTGAAAATAATAAATGAATATACATTTTGAAGTTAGTTATTTTTGGATTTTACAGTATGAGTTTCCCAACATTATAGTTAAATTCTACTATTTATACTTAATTAAATGTTTATCGTATAGAAAGCTTGTTTGTCACTAAAGTGACCTTGCTTGAAAAGATATCTGGACATTTAATTATAGATTCTTTTAATTGTTCATGTTGATACAATGCTATTAAAATGACATAAAAGTTGAATTGAACATTTGAGATTATTAATTATAACGCTGTGAGGTCACCCAAAGGTGGACCATTGCTTATAATTAATAACATTAAAGGGATTTATCAACATTTTTGTTTAATATGATTGTATATCCAAAGATAACATACATATTAACTAGAATATGATTGATTGTCCATTATAGTGAATTTTATTGGAATCATTGTAGGTTGTAACTATGTATTTAAATATCACCCAAAAGAGAATTTAAATACATAATCAAAGTTATTATTAGTTCGAATCCATTTAGGTTTACTCAAAACATTAATGCGTGGGTTATATGTTGTATTTGCAGCATCTACTAATTTGTTGCTTTAGGAAATAGCTTGATCAAGTTCAATGGTCTGAATTATATGGATTGGTCCCAACAAATTCAGTTCCAACTGGGTGTAATGGATTAGGACTTGGCCATAGTTTTAGAAACAAAGTCCGTTGCCATAACTGAGACTAGTTCTGAAGTTGACAAGTCTTATTATGAGGCTTAGGAATGGTCTAACAGGCTAAGCTTGAATTTGATGTGAATGAAAATCGCAAAAAATGTGAAGCTATCAATGCCTAAGACATATAATGCAAAGGAGTTCCTAAATCTGATATAGTTGAGAAGTCTATAGTAGGGATTTTAATGAGTGAGCTAAAGACTAAGAAGTTTGACCAGTTATAGCCGATTCATGATCATGTAACTCATATGTCAAACCTAGCTGCAAAGCTGAAATCTATGGGTATGGATGTAAGTGAGTCCTTCCTTGTATAGTTCATTATCAACTCACTTCCTCTAGAGTTTGGCCAGTTCCAAGTGAATTATAACACCATTAAAGAAAAATGGAACCTTCAAGAGATTAAGGCCATATTGGTTCAAGATGAAGGGAGATTAAAGAAAATGAAGGAGCACTCCATTCATCTGACATTTCATCAAAGAGCTAGTAGCAGCAAGAAAAAACTAGGAAAGAAAGGCAAGATAAGGAAAAAGCTCTTAGCAAAGTTAATAAGGCCGAATCAATAAAGATAAGAGGTTCCACTTCTGCAAGAAGGCTGGTCACTTCAAGAAGGACTGCCCTAAACAAAAGGCTTGGCTCGAAAAGAAAGGTACATACTATGCCTTAGAATGTTTTGAATCAAATCTTATTAAAGTGCCTAATAATACCTGATGGTTAGATTATGGTGCAACTACTCATGTGTCACATGTTAAATAGGGATTCCTTTCAATCCAAACCATAAACAGAACTAAAAAGTTTTTATATTTGGGGAATAGAATGAAGGCACAGATAGAGGGCATTAAGATGTATAGATTGATCTTAGACACTGGGTGTTACCTGGATCTGGAAAAGTGTCTTTATGTTACTGACTATGCTAGGAATTTAGTTTCTATTGCAAAGTTAGATGATGATAGTTTTAACTTTAAGATTGGAAACCATGTGTTTTCTTTATATAAACAGAAGTACTATTATGGTTCTGGTACTTTAATTGATCTTTTATATTATTTCAATCTTGATGTTGTTTATGCTAAATCTCTGTTTCATATTGATCATATTATAGGAAGTAAATGTAGTGGACAAAATGAATGTTATATTTTTTATGGCATAAAAGATTAGGTCATATATCTAAGGAAAGGGTATAGAGGTTAGTGAAAAATGAAATTTTACCTCAATTGGATTTTGTTGACTAGGATATATGTGTGGATTGCATTAAAGATAAGCAAACCAAACATATATCAGAGCATCTAGCCATAAGAAGTAACGAATTACTTGAGTTAATACACACTGACATCTATAGTCCTTTTGACGTTCTTTCTTGGGGTGATGAAAAATATTTCATTACCTTTATTAATGACTTCTCATGATATGGTTATATTTATACGCTACATGAAAGGTCTCAGTCTATGGACATCCTAGATGTCGAACCCTTCTTCCGGAGCCCAATGATCACATTCGAATAACACACATTTATCAAAGCTCTGATACCATAACTTTTGGACCCCGTTTCTGAAGTCCAAATCTTATACAGAATATCTTAATACGTGAGTTTATTTCCCAAAGAGAACACCTTGACCATTATAGGATTATCTTCTTTTCTCTGATACCACAAGATATCGCGTACTTATAATTCACATTCATTGCCCATACTTACATTCAAAACTCCCCTTTTTTTTTGCTCAACTCTGCTCTTCGACTATCCATTTATGCATTTCAACCCGAATACCTCAAGGAACAACGTTGGCGAGTCCCACTTTACATATATACATGCTTTGGGGTTGTCGTCATAAATTTTGCTAAAGACATCCAATTCAGGGTTTCTTTAGATAGTTTGAAAGAGCATTTCAATAGCTACAACTTTTATGAAGACCTCAAAGGCCAATTTTTACTTCTGAATGGTCAAAAATAGGATAGAAGATAACCATAAACAGTAACCCAGACGATAGCGTGAACAGTAACACAGACAAAGTCTGTGAATAATAACACAGAGCAAGTCTATGAATAGTAACACAGATGATACTCTATGAACAGTAACAAAGACGATACTCTGTGATCAGTAACACAAAGGAAGTCTATGAACAGTAACACAGACGATACTCTGTAAATAGTAACACAGAGTATATTCTTCAACTCATATTACTTCTTAACTCCTTCTTATAATCCTTGGCCCATGATCTATCCTCTGTGTTCTATCCTCTTTGGTTGACTTTAATCTTCTGTGTTGACCCCTTTATTGTCTGTTTTCTACTTGTGTTTGAATTTTATCTTCTGTGTTGACCCCTTATTGTCTATGGTTTATCCTCTGTGTTTGACTTTTATCTTCTGTGTTGACCACTTATTGTCTGTGGTCTATCCTCTGTGTGATGACGTGTCCTCTGTGTTCTGACGTCATCAAAGACGATACTTCTACTCTCTACTCATTATTTCCTCTATGTTCTATCTTCTATGTGATGACGTGTCCTCTGTATTCTGACGTCATCATAGACAATACTTCTATTCTCTACTAATCCTTTCCTCTATGTTCTATCTTCTATGTGATGACGTGTCCTCTGTGTTTTGACGTCATCACAGACAAATACTTCTATTCTCTACTCATTCTTTCCTCTATGATCTATCTTCTATGTGATGACGTGTCCTCTGTGTTCGAACGTAATCATAGGCGAATACTTCGCTTCTCTACTCATTCTTTCCTCTATGTTTTAACGTCATCACAGACGAATACTTCTACTCTTTATTCCTCCTGTCCTCTGTGTTCTGACGTCAACACAAACTAATACTTCTACTCTTTATTCCTTCTTGCCTCTGTGTTGTGACGTCATCATAAACGAATCCTTTCGTTTGTGTTTTGCACTCCTAATCCTCCCAACTCTGACGTGCTATTCTAAGACTAACAGAAATTGACGAATTCATCAAACAGAACATGCACATACACATTTCATTATCCAAATCTTTGAAGTAACAGATCATACCAAAGAATTAAATTTCATTGTATCCACCTTAAAAATAATGTCAGAGTTATTACAAAACATATTACACATCAACTTAAACCAAGTTACAGAAGATGCTTAGTGCTGATATGCTGAATGAGCTACTCCGAATCACTGACTTAGTACAAAAGACTCCAACTAAGGTGGATTTTTCGATGCCTTGCAAGGATCATTAGCGTCTTGATTTGCACTTGAAGAGGGAAGGAAATGGGGTTGAGCTACACAACTCAGTGGCTAATATACTTATAGCCATCAGCAATTAGCACAAATTCAAGCATATATACATATATAATGACACTAAACAATTCATTTATTTTCAAGTAAATAGAATAAAGCAGAACACATAACATTCAAGTGCTTCATGCTTGACAGTTTACAAATGCAATTCACAACAGATGGCTCGAGGGTTCCATGAACAGAATGGAGAAACCAAAGTTTACCCCATGAACGGAATAACGTTTTCTCTTTCACGAATTTCTCTTCTTTCTTTCACTCCAATAACGTTTTTAGTCTTCCCTTTTGCAAGATAACATTTTCCTCTTCCCTTTTTACCCTTAATGAATGCTAAAAGTCCACTTTATCCTTCCGTATAAGTTAGGTTCTTTTAACCTTAAGTCGTCTTCCAAAAATACCCTTATGTACCTTACAACATCCACATTTTAATTCCATCAATCCATGAATTAAATCCTACTAATCTTGACATAATAGTTAACCTTAATCAAAAATAATTTATCTAACAATACCAAAATTCATTCAATTCATGTTTACAAAAATAAAAAAATTCAAGGCCCAACACTAGAGGTGTTCATTAATGAAGTAGAAAGGCAGTTAGATAAAAAAGTAAAGATAGTGAGGTCTAATAGAGGTGGTGAATGTTACGGAAAATTTGATAAAAGTGGACAATGTCTAGGTCCATTTGCAAAGTTTCTTACGAGTCGAGTAATACGTGCACAATACATAATGCTTGGTACATTGCAACAAAATAATGTAGCCGAAAGGTAGAATCGTACTCTTATAATTATGGTTAGGAGTATGTTAAATTATAGCACTATACCGTTATCATTGTGGATGCATGTATTAAATACCGCTGTGTATTTGCTTAATAAGATTCCTAGTAAAGCAGTTCCTAAGACACCTTATGAACTATGGATAGAAAAGGAAACTGAGTTTACGATACCTTCACATTTGGGGTTGTTCGACAGAAATAAGGCTATATAATCCACATAAAAAGAAGCTTGATGCGTGAACTGTTAGTGGTTATTTTATCGACTATCTTAAAAGGTCAAAGGGGTGCAGATTTTACTATCCTAACTATAGTACAAGAATAGTTGAGTCTGGTAATGCTCGGTTCGTTGAAAATGGTCAAATCAGTGGGAGTGGAGAACCGTGAAAAGTGGATATTCACAAGAGTTGAGTAGAAACTATCAAAGTCGAGTAGAAACTACTACATTAAATGAGATCCCACCGGTTGTTATTCCTTTTGTTGCATCACGAATACGTAAGATATTGGAATGAAAAATTAATGTTCCAATTCCATAAATTGAACATATTAATGAAGAACCAACTGAAGTAAATCACACGTTAGTATAGACTTTACGTACAAGAAACTGGATACACAAGAAGGGGGGTTAAATGTTTATCCTTTTTGTGAATATAAAATCTTGCTAAGCACTTCTCTTTCTTGTTAAAAAGATTTCATAAAATTTATACGAAAATTATTATGTAGTTAAATTGCAACTAACTTCTATATAATTGTTTAACAACAAAATAAACTGAAGTAAAGGATAGAGGATAGACATTGTAATTTTTATACTAGTTCACCCTAAATCGTGGGCTACGTCCAATCCTCAGAGTTCATCTGAGTGTTTCACTATACTCCAAATGATTACAAGTATTCTTCCTTCCCTTACAGAGCATCTTCAGGTCTCTTACAAAGTATTCTTTCAACTATCTTAGCCTCTCCAGGGTATCAGCCTTTTCTTTCTCTCACTAGAAAAATTTTGTGAGCTTTTGTTACAGTATGGTTAGCTCTCTTCGTATCATACTACAAAGTTTCTCTTTTCAAAGTAAGCATTGAACGCTCAAAGATCACTGATTTCTGAATCATAAGATTTGTAAGAATTTTCTCTAAGATTGTAACATCTTCAACTACGACTAGTATTTATAGCCTTCGTCTCTAACTACTTCTTGATCTTTGATAACCGCTTCTTGATTCTCGGTAACTGTCATTTAGTTCACTTTTGTAACTAACTCTAACTAAATAACTGTTCTGATGTGCTAATGTATCTTTATGGTATCGTCTATGTCTTCTTTGTGTCTGTATTGTCTTTATGTCTGTGTTTATGTTTTGATTTTGTGTCTACGTCTGCGTCTGCATTTGTGTTGTATATGCGTCTGTATTTTGACTTTGTATTTATGTTTGTGTTTTGATGTCAGGTCTGCGTCTGTGTTTGATTTTGCATCTGCGTCTGTGTTTTGTTTGCGTCTGTGTTCTGTACTTGGTCTGCACACTTAACACACTAGTCAAAAACGTTCATTATTATTATTTGATTGTCATCAAAATTAATCATTGTAAAGTCCTTTTAACTTAACAATCTCTCCCTTTTTGATGATAACAAATAGTCATAATTTTAGAAAAATCAAAGTGAATGAATTTTTTTCAATTGATGAATAAGAAAACAAAAAATGAATAAGAAGACAATAACCAAGAATACATATATGCATGCTATCTTCTTCTTTTCTTCTTTCTTCTTTTCTTATGGTTTTCTTCTCTTCTCTTCTTCTTTTTCTCTTCTTCTTTTTCTCTTCTTCTTTAATCTTGTCTCCTCATTTTTTTCTTCTTTTCTCCTACTATTTGTTATTAATCAAAAAGGTTACCTCACATGCTTTATTATTTCAAAAAATATGCATTGCATATCCGTTCTAATCAACTTGAGGTCTGCTTCTATTGTAACTCGTAAATAAGCTACTTCCTCTTGTTGATCACTCACTGAGTCTTGCAGATCATCAACCTTAGTATGAATTTCTTCAATCTCCTTCACTAAGGCTTCCTGACTCCACTGCTCAGAATGTCTTAC
>JANZXR010094376.1:0-10276 GCA_027575705.1 Erythroxylum echinodendron
CGACGAATGCTTAACTGATAAATTGGTTATTTTTAGTGTCGATGATCAACGCAAGTTCAATAATGAAGGAGACCGGAAGCCAAGATTCATTTTGGTTGATTGTCGAATTATCATTGTTTTGCTATTTGTTATTTTTCAATTTTGTATTCCATCTAAATTCTGTTTAACTAGCAATTTAAATTAAACCCTGCCCCCATTTTGTTACTTTGTTTTAGTTTTAAACTCGCTAACCTTTACCGTTAAAAATTCCTTTTGGAAATGATATCCACTTACCACTACTACATTAAATTGTATTAACGGAAGTGATTTCTTTTGAATTTGGTTGCAGGCGACAGCAGTACCACTCAAATTTAAGCCAAATTTCAAGACTCTTAACAACAGATTTCAAATTTGATTCTTTTATAAAAATGTAGCAATATGTTTCTAATTTACTCTAAATCAAAATTCATCTGACTTGGATATTCACAGATCAAGTTATGGCCAAAATACAGATGTATGTTTAGTAAAATACTACATATAACATACTCCAGCACACTTTTAACTTCATTTTCATCCTAGTTCATCTCTTTTGCTTAGTCTATAATTTCTAACTCATGTCCTTATTATTTCCTCTTCATTCCTACTTCCACTTCAACTCAATATCATACACAAAAATTCATGATCTAAGTTTGATCGTTAACCCAAAACAGAACATATAACATTCATTCATAAATCAATTTTCTGCACTTCTTTCAACCCCATGTTATGATCATTCTAACTCTAAATCATCTCTACATCAATCTATGAATCATTAATCATCATAAACAAAAATCAATAAATCCATACGCTCATTTCTTCACTCACGATTCACATATATATACATTACCATTCTATGCTTATTTAACCTTAATCTATCATCAATAAGTTTCATTTAACAAACCAAGAAGAGCAATAACGTAATACTTATTTACTTCAAGATCTTCAAAATCTCACTTAACCCTAGCTTCTCAACACCACATGATCATCATCATTTATGGAGTGATTTGGGTCATTTTGTAGCAAGATGAAGAGAACAAAAAGGATTTTGAAGTGGTTGGTTTTATTGTTAACAAAAATCAAGGTTATGAAGGTGGAGAGCAAGAATCGTGAATGGAGAAAAAGAAGAAATGAAGAAGAGAAGAAAGGAGAGCATTTAGCCAAAGGTGAGAAACAAATGAACATTAGTCTTGTAAGGGTGAGTTACGAGAGTGAGGTGTGTGGCATGGCAAGTGCCACTTGTCACTTGCCACTTGTCACCACCTTATAGTCCCATCTGGTCTATTTTAATAACAAGTCCATTTTGTCTTCAATTTCTAATCCAATTGTCTTCCAAATTTTAATGACACTTGTCATTAAATCCCAATGTCATTCACAAAAATTTCTATTGCCATCTGACACTTATTTCTGCTACTATTCATCAATTGTCTAGCAATTTGGCATTTTTCTTAGTCCAAAAATACCCTTAATTATAGAAAATTCTCAAATTTTACTAAAAATTATAAATCACTAATTAAACGCACCAACTCAATTTTCGAAACACATAGTCTATAATTCACATTATAATCACATTAAAACAATCATTTATACCCGAAAATGTTGAACATGAACATATTATTGTAATGTGTGCAATGATCAAATTCACGTGTGTGTATACTAATATTATGCATGAGTATGAAATGCATTTTTCTAATATCTCAATAAGATTTCTCATATATGGTATTCCCGGTATCTAACTCTTAATATGGGAATGAGATGTTACAAACACCATGTTCAAGGTAGTTGTTAACCCTAACATTTTAAGGCCCCTATAGCTAGCTATTAGTGAACTTTGACCAACATCTAACAAGGATTAAGCATAAGGAAGGCATGTTAGATGAACCAAAGTGACTTAATCAGATGGGATCAAGTAAGGTTCGAGTTTAAGTTGGTTTTAATAGATTATAGGGTGTTGATTGGCTTGGCTTGGGTGAATTAGACTTACCACGAATTTTTTTATTGAACTAAGGATGAATTGATGCTTAAATGACAGACCATCGATGAATGGACTACCATGGGCATGTATAAGTCAAACCATATGTGAATTAGCCTAGAACTTGACTAATCTTCACCTTTAGGTGAAGATCATTGGTGATATGACAAAGTTAGTGGATCAATCATAAAGAAAGTGGAAGGACATAGCAAAAAACATAGGTTATGTGTCTTATCTTCATTTATCACATATTTCTTTTATTTAATAGTGCATAAGTGATAAGTTCTATACACCACCCACTAAACCAGTGCCTAAAATGGTTGGAGATATCAATTATCTACTAAGTTGGTGACGTAGTACCCTTAGTGCCCACATTTTTATATACTTACCTAGTAGTTCTCTAAATTCCTATAAATAGTTTATTTGAATAAATGATTCATTTATTAAAGGAGTTGCAACTTTATACCTTATGTAAACATTACGAGAGTATATAAAACTTGACAATTTTGTTGTAAAAATAGTGGAGCTATCATCTACATCCCAAATTAAATCCTGAATTTCTACAATAAAACAAATATAGTATAAGTAAGTAGGAGTCAATTCTACGAGAAATTATAGTTTGACAATCATCACAAAAGAGCTATTTAACAAAATGGGGGCTATAATGATACAAAATTTTGTGATAAAGAAAATAAATTAAATTATGAGAATAATAAAGAAGAGAATTATCAATAAGACTTACCTCAGATTACGATTGCTTCTGCCAATGGAACTATGATTGATCATCAATACAAAAAAAAATATTTTGTCAATCATATATTTGATGTGCTATTAAATTCATGCCTTTCCTTTAGATTAGCTAAAAAAAAATGTAATTCAATTAATTTTTATATTTAAAAATCGTAGATATGATCTAAAATTTAATTAAGCAAATAGCTTTAAGAAGAAAAAGACCACCAAAGCAAGATAAAAAGACCACCAAAGCAAGATAACATAACATCTGTGGTTATATTTTATCTAGTTGAATTTTGTTCTTGAAAGTTAATAATTTATGACACAACAAATTAAAAACTCCTACTTGCTAAAAAGGTTAAAGGAATTAAACTTTTACTTATTCAATATTTAATCTAGCAAATAATTATTCAATAAATAAAATAATCACACATATTAGAAATCAATCAAAATAATCATAAAAGTATAAGCACAAAAGAACAATTCACTATATAAATTGATAAAAAATACTCCACAATAAGATTCAGTTATCTCCCAATATACAGATTTCAAAGGCTTCCACTTCCTTTAATCAAGATAAAAAAGATTAGCCAATAACATCAATAATTACTACTAACATCTAGTGAAGGAAAACTACTCTATTATCTTCTAAAGAGAGGAAAAGAAAACTTTGTGAAAAGCTAGAACATATAAAAGGAAAACTTAGGATTATTTTCCTCCTTCACTTTGGCCTTATTTATAACCATTTTAATCTCATATTTGTTGATGTGGATATCTTTTTATGGTGATATTTTGGATCCTAAAAATCATAATTTCGCTTATTTCTACCAGATTTGGCAATGACAACGTTTAAAGAATTTTTAACACATTTTCTCTTACAAATTCGAAGTTTGGAAGTTGTGAATTTTACTGGATGTGCTTATTCCTAATCCTTAGAAACCTTAATGTCAGCTTTATCCTTCTAACTTCCTTATTTCATGGTGTTTTGATTTATTTAAATGTTAGATTCACCAAAGGTTATCTAAAATTAAAAGATAAGCTAATTTTCAAGGTAGAATTAATAATCACTATTAACGTAAGAGAATTAATATCCAAATTGATCAACTTTAATAGTATTATCAAGTCTCCCCAAACTTATCTTTTGCTTGTGCTCAAGTAAACCATATTTAAAACAGAAAAATTCCACCAAGACGATTTCATCAAACCATTTCTCATGTAATCAAAGAGTACATAAACTTTTAAAATTCAATCCACTTAAGATTAGCGCAACAACATACATCATAATTAAGCTTGACAAGAATTATACATAATGATTAACTAAAATAATCTCATTCTAAAGCATGTATGAAGTTTTGGTGATCTTCCTCACTCATTTCACTCATGTGTTTGATGGTTTATCATTTCTCTCAAAATTTTCAAATGCAAAAAATATGCCACATACTTGCTTTTACATTAAATCTCCACCACTCAGAGTATACATGTGTAATTCAAAAGGAGTTTATTTTAGGCTGTAATAGGATTACGATTCAAAGGTAAAAATCAAAAGGTAAAAAGGGTTAAAACCATAAGTATTAGCAAGGCATGTAAACATATATAGGGAACAAACTTAAAAAATTAAACCATTATATTCAATTTGATCAGAAATTCCCAACTACTTCAAGTGAAGACAATGAGCGGCATATTGGATTTTAACACTTCCGCCAATCTTGAATAATTTTCTTTTTTAATCTTGAATAATTTTCTTTTTTCTTTCTTTTTTTGAATAGATGTATGAATGAAAAAATAATAAGGCAATAGTGATAACATAAAATTCACATCCCATACTCCTCAAAAATACTAATTTGATTCACATATTCCTATTCTTGAAATTGAAAGAGATTTTTGTCCAAATGTCTACAAAAATTATGGTTGGGTAAGGATATTTAAGTGGATAATTTGGGTTTGTAATATGGTTATATCATAAAAGAAAAAGGTTATGGCTCAATGGGAGCTAACTAAGGATATTGAATTGGGGTGACTTTCAAGCTAAAGATTGTAAAACAATGAAGGTCTTTTAAATTATTACATAAGTGTATATTGGTGTGATCTTGAAATAATTACAAGCAAGTTCTAGAGAAATATTCACATAGATGACAACACACCAAAGGAAAAATATATTGATATGAATGTTTCAATCTTTTATGACTTAAAATCTCACAGGTTATTTAAAATCACCTCGACTTCATACAATGCCTTATCATTTAATCATCAAAGTTCACAAATGTGTATGATTCTAGCTAGTTAAATAGATCAATATGTTACTAATATTAGCTTCAAATGATTTTTTAGTATACACACAATCCAGTTTAATCAACATGAATTTGATGAAAACATATAATGAATTAACTCAAAACGAACTAGGTAATAATTAAAACAAAATCAAGCAAAATAACACAAGAAAATAAATTAAAACACGCTTCTACTCAAAATAAATAAACACAACTAAACCCTCCCGCTATATTTAAATTAAAATTATCATTAATGTAACATGCAAAGTATAAAAAGCAATAAATGAAAGGACTTTCTTGAATATAAGGGAAGAGTTACAAAATGCACTCATGAGTGATGTTGGTGTGTTAGCTGATTAATGCATGGACTTACAACTATCCTAGTGCTAACGTGAGTAGGATAGGTGGGACTAACGACCCAAGATAGGTGGCTCCTCAACTGGTGTGGTTGTGTGTGTGCAATTGGATTGAATGGGGAGTGATTAGTGCTAGAATCGCGTTGAATGTGTAAGATAGGTCTAGCATGAGTGACTACTGCATATGGGACTAAAAAGGAGGTTGTTGCTATTTGATACAAGTGAGTTGAGTAGCTAGTGCATGATTGGACTTAGTGGAATACTTGGGAACAAGTAGTGTAAGGAAGTAGAATGAAAAAAAATTAGGGCGACAAATAACTTTAAATGATCTGAAAGTGGTTTTAATTATAAATTTGATACCTGCAAAATATACGATAAGAGTTTCTCTTTAGGTATTTCCAAATCAACATAAAGAACTTTACCTATTAATTTTATCTCCTCAAAATCATTTATTTTCCACATATTCCTACAAGTTAAGACTGAAATTTAATTCATTGTTTTCTGCAAAATGGTGTTCACATATGGCTATCTCTAACTCATTTTTTCCTTTCAGCTTAAAAATATCATACACTAATGAATAGATTAAATCAATTGCATAAATAGGATAATCAACATCATGGTGCTTCAATACACCATATTTATTGAATTGCAAAGAATCCCTATTGAATTCCATAATTAATGTACTATTGTAAACGTTGATTTTTGTTTTGGAAATTTTAAGAAAAGACTTTCTTAACAAATAGGTGATGATTGATCATTATTTTCCATGTCCAAGATATGAAAAACCTACAAGAAAAATTAGTTTATCATCAATTTGAATAGGAATGTCTTCAACTAATCTATTAGGATATACGTTAGATCAATCAACTAATTGAATCACTACACCTTTTTTTCTAAAGTTCTAAGATTTAAAGTCAAATAGAATGAATATGGCATAATATTAATGGATGATCCTAATAATATGGGCTTTTCAATTATGGTGTCAGCTATTATGCAAGGAATGTAAAACATACCTGGGTCCCTAGATTTTTTAGGAAGGTTTTTTAGAATAATTTCCAAAAAATTTCTCCAACCTTAATCTTTTTCATATATCTTAAGACATTTCTTACTTTTCACTATACATAACTCTTTCAAAAATTTAGCATTGTGAGGAACTTGTTTAATAATATCAAAATTTGGAATATTCACCTTACATTTTTATAAAGTTTCATATAGGCTTGCATTACGATCATATTTTTGGTTATTCGCTAAAGCTTTGAGAAAAGAAGGAACATATTTATATTCAATTAAAGGAGGACTTTTAATTTGCAGTTCCTTAGGAGTTTTTTGTTGACTCATCCTTATCTTTTTGTGATGTTATAGGTGGTGTTATAGGAGCTTTTGATTACATTGTATTATTTGTTCTACGTACTAAAATTGATAACATTCAAGAATAAGCAGGATTATACACAAAATATGCTTTTTTAACCCTCTCTTTAGCTTGTTTAGCAGCTTCAATTCCTTTCAGCTTCTTAATATCATAGTAAAAAAATCTTCGTTCATGTTTACCATTATTTGAATGGAAGTTTACCATAATTATGTGCCTCCAAATGGTTATTCGTAATAGCAATCTGACCCTTTTGACTCTCTAGATTCTGAATACCAATTATAGTCTTATATTGAAATTTAATGATTTTAAGCTAAAGTTTTAACATTGTCTTTAAGAGATATAGCTAAATCAGATGTTTGAGCTTGTTACAACTGCCTAAAAAGATGAGGATGCATGTACTGTTGAAAATTAGTTATTGTTTAATTTACCTGTGCATTACCATATCAGAAACTTGGATGGTCTTTCTAACCAGGGTTATATATGTTTGAATATGGATTGTATTAATGTTGAGGTTATCCTAAAAAACCTCCTGTTGCATTTACTTGTTCTACCAAATCTTCTTGTAATATTAGACACATATCAATTGGTACCTACTACTAAACATATTTTGCAAGCTTTTGTCACTTCCACTTTTCCTATAACCAATTGACGAATAAGGGAAGTTAGTTTATCTAGTCGTCTGTCAAAGGAAGAAACATTTTTCTCATTTTAACATCGTGAAGAGTTGTTTGGTCTAGTTCTAAATTGTTGTGAGTTAGATGCCATATTAGAGATTATCTACTTTAGGTGTTTTGTCTACTAATGCTTCTCCACTAGTGGCATCTGTCATATTTCTATTAGTTCATAAAAGACCTTCGTTTAAATATTGAATAAGGAGATGATACTTAATTTAATGGTGTGGAAAGCTTACACACAACTTTTTAAAATGCTCCCAATACTTGTTCAAAGTTTCACTGCTATATTGTCTAATCTAGCAAATCTCCTTTTCCAATGCTAATGGCCCTTAAAGCTGAAAAGAATTTCTCCAAGAATAATCTTTTCATCTTGTTCCATATGGTGACACTTCCTGTCGATAAATAGTAGATCCATTCATATGAGTCATCCTTTAAAGAAAACAAAAAAGCTCTCATTTTAATTTACTCCTTGGTGGTGCCATTTGGTTACAGAACACATAAAGTTCCTTTAAGTGTTTACGAGGGTCCTCTCCTGTAGAGCTGCAAAAAGTAGGAAAAAGATGAATTAGTCCAAATTTTAGCTCAAAAGTAAAATTAGCATCTAAATTTGGAAAAGTAATGTAATGAGGTTGTTGATTCAAATCTAGTGGCAAGTTCTTGTAAATTTTGGTTGTTTGCATGTTTTCTATTATTTCACCAAATATAAAGTTGTGTTTCTTCCAACTTTTTATTTCTTTCCTTTAAATTTTTGCAATCTTTTTAATTTATGGATGATATTGTAAATCAACTTCATTTGAAGATCTCGTAACAAATATACAAACTAGGAACTCCTTGGTAACGATACCAAAATTTAGTAGAGTTATCGTTTGCACCCTAAATTAAATCCTAAATTCCTGCAATAAAACAAATGCAGTATAGAAAAGTAGGAGTCAATCCTAAGAGGAATTCTAGTTCTAGTTCTTGAATCTTCATTAAAGAGATACTTAATGAAATAGTAGTTGTATGGTACAAAATTTTGTGATAAAAAATAAATTAAATTCCATGAATAATAAAAGAATTATAAATCAGAAAAACCTCAGTTTATAATTGCTTTTGTTATTAGAACTATGATTGATCATCGATACAAAGAAAATAATTATTTCATCAATCATATTCTTAATTTAATATTAAATACATGTCTTTAGTTAAAACTAGTTAATCAAAAACACAAAATTCAATTAACACTTGTTGTTTAAACTAGTACTAGAGATAGCAACATGGGCCATCTTAAACTTTTTCTAAATGTTATGGCAAACTAGACCTTTCGTCAATCTTTTTGATGTGATTCTTCAGGTCCTACGATTCGTAACTTCTCTAATTTCCACCCAAATTTGGCCACGATTTAAACAAAATTTAACATATTTTTCTCTTGCAAATTTGAGAAAGTTATGATTTTCACTGAAAGTGCCCCACGCTAAATCCTCAAACATGTTGTTGTGATCTTTATCCTTCTAACTTCCCTATTTTGTGGTGTCTTGATTTGTTTAAGCTTTAGATTTGCCAATGATCATTTGAAACAAAAGATAAGCTAGTCTTCAAGATAGAATCAATAATCACAATTAACATAAGGGAGGTAACATCCAAAATGATCATCTTTAATTGTTTTATCAAAAACTTCGTACATTTTCTCTTCTTATTATTGTCCATTTGTGTTGCTTAAATGAATCACGTTTCTTACTTAAGCCATTATGGAAAACACTTTAAATAAAAGGGAATTAGTAAGGTTAAGGACCTTAAGGTTAATTATGAAAGTTCAACCATTGTGTATAAACTTTGATGTTTTTTAGTGTGAACTTGGAATTCATTGCAAAGTCTTTGTAACAGTAGCAAACCTTCTTACCAGTGACTGACCACCATCTCAAAAGCACTTGTTTCGTGTTCATTTGCTATTGTCCAATATATAACATCATATAGTCATATATCACGATTAATGGAATTGTGGTATGTATATGGAGATAGCCCACTTAGTGCGGCCCTAGGCTACAAAAAAAGGGCCCTATCTATTTGGAAGTGAAGTTCACTCTCAATCGTACCATTCAACCACATTCCTTCCAACAATATTTCACTGACAAGACCATTGATACGTTGAATAGGGCCCCATCTCTGTAACATTTCCAAACCTGCTTTAAGTAGCATTGAATGTAGAGCCGTTGGCGAGTAATGTAGCAAATTCCAATAACGTATTTGATGGAATTTGAGCTGCTTGAATTAGCATAATAAGCATCCACTAATTTGGAAATAAAGAAAATTGCCCCATTTTACAACAAAATTAACATTGAATGTAGAGAACATTGGTGAGTAACGTAAACTTCCATATTGATTAAGTAAAGTTAACATTAACTTGTTAACTATAAATAGTTTTGAAGTATTTAGTTATATTTTTACCTTTTAATTTCTTTATTTTCATCAACACGTGTATCCAAGATACTCTAACTCAAAAATTGGCAACCAAAAAATTTCACGATTCTGAGTTCTGAGTATAATTTAAAGGTAAATTTTTGGATTTTTAAAATATATTTTTAGCTTATTAAATATTTGAATATGTTGTAATTAATTTGTAATTTGTCATTAACGTGAAAATTATATTAGCATTTTAAATCATAAAATTAATGTTAAATGATATTGTATTTATTTGTGTTTCTCCTTTTTATTTTTAGATTACTTATTGTTTATAAAATAATTTAATATTAATAAATAATTTAATTTTTGTAATTATAATTTTCATTATACTTTGCTACAAGTAATGTAATAATTGTTGGGTTTATGTTCTTATAAAGTTTACATAAGTTTAGTGATAATATGACTAAATCAAATAATTTAAGTTACTCAATTCAAAGACTACATAAATCGTT
>JANZXR010094437.1:0-10275 GCA_027575705.1 Erythroxylum echinodendron
TGAATTTTGAATAGGAATTGTGGTGACATATGAGTAAGATGTGTTATGGTATAAAAGCATGAAGATGAATTAATAATGGTTAAGGTATTTTTCATTAGATTACGCCTACGTTATGGTAATAAGCTCACGTTTTATGACCTCTGAGTTGGACTCCGAAAACAGGGTCCAATATGTTTGGTATCAGAGCAAGCAAAAGTTATACTCCGGAAACGGGGTCTAACAGGTATGATTCTAATTGACTCTGTTACAACTTTACAGGCAAAGATCACAACCATTACCAAGCATTTGAGCAATATGCAAGGAGCATCTCCATTTAAAACCAAAGCTATGCACTTACAATGTGAGTTATGTGGGTAAAACAACCATTGCACAGCTAAATTTATTTTATTGGGAGCTAGTGATACAGAATAGGTAAATTACTTGGGCCAGCCGCAAAGAAGTAATAATCCTTACTCTAACACTTACAATTTAGGGTGGAAAAACCACCTAATTTTTTTTAGAGCATTAAAAATATGGGTGGCTAAGCAAGGCTGCGAGGACCTCCTAGATTTCAGCAAGATTGACTTGGATAAATAGAGAGCAAAATGGACAAGTTGATGGATGTTTTGGGTCCAAACTGGCAACTTAAGAAGAGAACCAAAACAGGATGTTTTCCAGCTAAGAGGCAAGTCAAAAGAGGATGGAGGCAAAGTTTGATTAGATTGTGAAGAACCATGCCTCATCCATCCACAACTTGGAGGTTCAGGTCGGTCAACTTGCTAATGCTTTGTCTTATAGAAGTGTAGGTAGTCTACTAAGCAATACCAAGTCTAAGCCAAACGAATGGATCATGGTCATCACTTAGACCCAGGAAAAGGAACTTGAAGATGTGAGGGAAGACAAAGATAAAGGTAAAGGACAAGTAATTATGAAATTCCTTCAAAGTGAACTCGTAATTGAGCCAATCAAGGAACCTCAACCTAAAATTCCATACCCCATTCTAGATTAGCAGAAGTCAATTTCAAGTAGGAAAACAAGTAATTTTAAGGAGTTTGAATCAAACAAGGTTAATGACATAACCGAATAACTATAAACAAAGCTCACACTAAAGGAATTAGTCAAGAAGAAGGTTAAGGAGCTTATATTGGAAGAAAACACCCTAACATAGCACAGAAGAAAGAGGATCTAGGGGATTTTTACATTCCCTGCAGTATCAATGAAGTCAACATAGAAAGGGAATTCACGAATTTAGGAGCAAGTATCAAGATGATGCCCTACATGTTTAGTCAGAAGTTGGGATTAGGAAGGTTAGAAGCCACAAAGGTATTAGTAAAAATGACCAACATAACTATTCATCAACCGAAGGGGATTATTAAGAATGTGCAAATACAAATTGATAAATATATTTTTCCCACAGATTTCTATATTGGATGTTGGAGAAGATGTGGAAACCCCTATAGTCCTTGGATGACCGTTCCTGGCCACTTCTCACTTAATAATTGGCACTGATGGGGGTGAACTAACTCTAAGGGTAGGAAAGCAGCAAGTAACCTTTAAAGTGTCAAAGAAAGATAACATTTCTCCTTTATCTCCAACTAATATCAAGGAAACTAAACCTCAAGGATAATGGGAAGATATTGAGGATCCTGGGAATGCATTCAGAAAGAAACGATCGGGTAAAAGAAGGCAAAGGAAGGAGAATCATAAGGAAGGTGGAATCTATAGCATGGTAGCTTATGTACAGATGGTGAGATCAGTGACTGCATTACCAGTGCACCATTCATTTGAACCACTTTAAGCATAAGGAGAGCGTCAAGCTACCGATGTTAAAAGAAGCGCTGTATGGGAGGTAACCCATAGAATTTTATTTTCCTCTGATTGTTTTCTTTTGTTTTGTTTACTTTTTTGTTTGTTTTATTTGGTTGTGATTATGTTTGATTTGAGTCTGCTTAGTGTTATTTGGATATTGTTTGAGTTTTAATTTGTTTTCTCTTCAAATTTCTTGTTGGTTGGGTGATTTTGATGTGGTTGCAAGTTGTTTGAATGTTGAGAATGTATGCTAAGCCTAGAAGAGGGTTAAGAAGTTGGAAAAATTAGAGTAACCTATGGCTGTGTGGACTTGGTGAGTTTCCCAAGACCATGGGAAGGTTCTCCAAAAATTTTCTGGAGCCTTAACCCACGATCGTGGGAATTAATTATTTCCCATAATTATGGGAGGGCTCTTCAGAAGTTTTTTGGAGAGTTAACTATGGCCGTGGGAATGATAGGGATTCCTACGATCGTAGGAAGCCCCATTTGAAAAAAAAAAAGTTCACCCCTTTTCTTCTTCTTTCTTCATTCTTTAAATTTTCATAATATTTCTCTCTACAAACCACAACACCCACTCTCCCAACCTCTCCAATCCTTCATCTTTCACTGAAGTCTTAGTATTTTCTTCACTTATTCCATCAAATTTTCATTCCTGTACACTTATTTCACATTAATATCTAAAAAATCCAAGGATTTGGTAAGATTTTTTCTCTCTTTAAAAAATGTGCTCACCTCTCTCTTTCTTATTTTTGTAGATTTTTCTCTCACAATGGCTCCAAAGAAGATTGCAGCTCTAAAACCAACTGACGAATTTTTGCCTTCAAGTCTCCGGAGAAGGTAAACCAAACATGGCGGCCACTTTTAGTGCCCCATTTCCTATTTATTCAGAAGACAAAGGTATGCGATTTCGTGACTTTAAGGATAGAGGATTAATGCCTCTTAGATACTTTGATTTGGAACTGTTAAAAACTCTAGGATTAAGGGGAAACATTAAGAGATTGGCTATGAATATTGGTTAGAATCGGTTAATTCGTTGTGATGTGTCGATATATCTTATGATGGCTGTCGAAATTTTCACCACTGTGTGCTACAATCCTAAAATGGATACATTCTAGTTTAGGATAGGTGGCCTTGTTTATAAATTGGATTATACTATCATTAATGCACTTTTTGATTTATCAAACACTAAAGTTTTGGATGATCATAATGACTTTTATATGGATGATTATTGGAAAATTCTAATAGGTGAAACCAATTTAGACTTTAGAAATGCACAAATTATTTAATTCGTAGCATCAAGCACTTACTTCTTCATAAGTTTATCTGCTTCATGTTTTTAACAAAACTGAAAGTAATAAGTGTGTTCGCAAGGTTAAACATGCTAAGTTTTAATATTTATTGACCTTGGCAAATTTCACAAGCGCATGAGTCATTCACGTAATACCTAAGGTATTGATCCCAAGAGGAGGGAAGTCTAATCCTAAAATCTAAGATCGTATTAAACTACAATAGTTCAAAATAAATAACTAATGCAGAAAATAAATCAATCAAATAATTAATTTCAAGAATTAAATTGCAGAAATCTAAATAAGAAAACAAGTCACACAAACCAATCCCAAAACCAAAATAGAAACCATCAAGTGGGAGAAAGGGGGTTTTAATCCGAAATTAATGAAAAGCTAATCAATTGTGCACTTATTGAATTAATGATTCTAGAAGGTCTTAGGGTGAATTACTCTCTCTCGAGTTATAATTCTTAGCTCTAATTGATAATTCCTAATATATATTATAGAATTGTAATCTCTCGATTCACAATTGACCCAAAATCTATATTAGTTCTAAATTATTTAAAAACCTATTGGGAACTTATGCTCGATCTCTCATTACACTATTATACCGATTTGATTCAATTCTTTATCTATCAAATTACCTAACTCTCGTTAGATCAATTTAATTATTTTCACTCGGCTCACCCTCTCAGCCTATTGCTAAGTTATTAAGAGAATAATTAAATCACAATTAAATCAATAAAAACACAATCAATTAAACTTTATTAATCTCAAAAATCAAAATCTCAAAGGTGAGTGTAAACAAATCTCAACATTCAACACAACCTATTCTCAACACCTATTTCAATTCTATATATGAATAAAATTGAAATAACCAAAAATATGTTGGGAACAGAATTGCGAAGGTAGCAACAATGGGAAACCACCTATTCCGAGAAGTACGTCGCGTCAAGCTTCTTCTTCGTGTTTCTCTTCCTTTGTCTCCTTCCTCAATCTCTTGATTTCTCTCTATGTTTTTCGAAATGTGGCTGACATGAATGCTCTCTTTTCAGACTCTCCAAGACTGTTGCATATGTCTTATAATGATGTATTTATACTTTGGATGCTCTAGGTTAAATTGGGGGTCGAAATGGACCGAAAAATCTTGTAAAACTCGAGTTTTTGCTTCAGCCTGATGCAGGGTCACGTTCGTGGGCTAGATCCAAGCTCTTTGTCACTATCATGCCCAAAGTGCATGATTGTGGCCTGGCCGCCCTATGATCGCCTAAGTTTTTGGCTCGAAACTCTTCACAACTTCTCCGTTCTTCGTCGCTTACCTTGAAACACTAACAAACACATCAAAGTACCTCAAAAATATAACAATTAAGCTGAAAGACTCATACTAACCCATAAAAACAATTAAACACATAAACTAACACAATTAAGCCATAAATACACACTCAACACTCAAAATCACACTAATTGCCTAACAAATTACGCCCTAAAACACAATGCAAATCAAAACTATCAACATCCCCACACTTAAACATTTGCTTTTTATCAAGAAAACAAAACAACAAATATAAAAAACGCACCAAACATGAAGCACATAATGCAAAAATGAGACAATGGCTGCATCTTCATGAAATAAATTTAATCTTGAACACAATCTGATAAGTAATATCTAATCATTAACCTGCAAAATCTATGTCTAAAGGCTTTGAACTAAATATATAAGTTAATCGAGATCTAACTGCTAATTCAATTACCCTTCTCAATTGTATACACACATTAATAATTCTTTGGTCCTTCAGACTCTGTAACTGTTCCTAAGTATATTTTTATGAAAATTCAAGCTTATTACAAGTCTGGTAGGCTTTTATTAAGAACACTTTTTTCAATAAAAAACATGAACTTAATCTTTTACTTGGAGGCAAACATTGGTGATGAATGTTGATCCGGTTACTCGACTAAGTCATTTATTAACAGCTTGGTTGAAACGTCATTATAGCTTTTGACAGAAAGGCACAAATTTATGATGCGTGTCGATCCAGTTACTTAGCTATTATCACATTTTCAACTAGCTACTAGTTCTATTCATAATCCAAAGGTCAGTAGAATAGTGATTTATCAATAAAATATACAATTTTTTCACCTACCTTGCTGTTTTTAGCTATTTGTTTTCATAAAAAAGTACTAGTTAAGCTACTTAAGTTAAAGGGCTTCAAATTATGAATGAATGTAAAAATCTAGAGGGTGCTAAATTTACACTAAGTTCTAATTAAGCTATATATTTAACCAAAGAACCCTAATTCACTAATTTTCTGAACTAATGATCATTTACAACCTACTAGACTATGTTTAAAATTAAATAAATTTCACTCATCTAAGCCATTGACACATTTAAACAATTTGCAAAATCACATTCAAGAGCAAAAACACAGAATCCCTCCTCACACATGAACAACACATTGTCCTCAATGTAAGAAGGAAGCACACATCATATAAGATAAGAAAAGACAAAGCAGAAATTAAAGTGACAGAAAACAAATGAAAATGAACATAAAAACAAAATAGAATTGAAGGCTAATTTGGAAAAGAAAAATTGGTTAGTTATAAATCCTAAGGATATGGAGGTGGTGATGGTGTTGGAGGCGGCAATTGAACACCCTGAGACTCGAAATACTGATGGATCCATCGGATATCCTGACTTTGGCGTCGTTATGTGTGTGCCATCTCTATAAGTGTCTTGTTAATCTCAGTTATTACATCCAAAACCTTCTTCTAACCTTATTCTTCTTCCTCGTAGTATTCACTGGTGGATTCCTCTTTTACCTACTGAGGTGGCTTTAAGCTTGATCTCGCCTGACTTACCCTGAACTGAACATATGTCTTTTGGTTGATGAGGGAATGGATGATCTCAGCCCGAAATAAGTGATGATGGTTGAGGAAGTCAGGGATGTGAACTGTTAACCCCCTCTGTTCCACACCAAAATGTAATGATAGACATTATATATCCCATTCTGAGATGATTGTTCTACTTCTACGAAGTTGCAGTAATGGCATTCAGCACATGCGTGGATGTGCAGACTGGAATGCTGTGATCCATGTATAACAACATAATGAGTTCCTTAGTTGAACACTTGTTGGTTTTAGTTTTATCGAAAACCATCTGACACATAAATTTGTGCATCAACAAATGTTCACAGGATTGTATAATGTTGTTGTGAGGATTCTTTGCATTGAATTGCTCAATTCCATTAAGCTCATGCTAGTATTAGGAAGGACGAAAGTAGTCATGATGGTCAATGATAGAGGATTCAGGGAATCTGCACATCTCACACATAATTTCGACATTCAATTTATATGCTCGCCCTTCCAATCTAAACCATAATTCTTTTGTATTCTCAGGGTCAAAGGTCAAGGAAGTGAAAAATTCCAATGTAAGATCCTCATAAATAGGGAATTAAAATCAAATAAATTGAGCCCACTAGATCCTCTCAGCTAGGTTTTCTACCTAATCGTGCAATTCTTGCCTATCTAGTGTGTCAAAGTCAAAGTACTTAGGAACTACAATTTGTTTATAACGAAGGGAAAAAAAATGAGTACCTTCCTCCTTGGTGTAAATTGAAAAGGGTGCTCTGAAATTCGTTGCTCGAATTCTTCTTCCCTGTCCCGCAACTTGTTCTCAACCATATGGTTCCCAATGGGCTGATTGTTTAATGAGTGGCATGATTGGGTATAAATTTGTAAGAATTTAGAGGTGGCAAAATTCTAGAGATATGTAAAAGTGTTTGGATGCTTAATTCTAGAGAGATAAAGTGAAAGTGAAAGTGAAAGTGAAGTTAGAACTGAATATATAGGTGGTAAAGGGTAAAATGGTAAAGTTGTTTTTAAAAATTTTTTTTGTCCTTCTCTTTTTTGCATAGTCACAGGTTACGATCGTGGCCTGCTAGGCCGTAATCGTGGCTAGCGGTGTACCACCACTTCTAAGTTGCTCCTTTTTGTTCTTTTTCTAATCTTTTCACTTCCACTGCTTGGTTCTTTTGTGGCCCTTTTTCATTTCTCCTTTCATGCTTGCAAGATCATCCACATAGTTCCGAATTCCTACTCCTTTTTTCGATTTTATTCGAACAAAAATTAACCTAACTATAAAATTTCAAACAATCTAACAAAATTAACAAAAAACTATTTTTTTATGGGTTGCCTCCCATACAACACTTCTTTTAATGCTAGTAGCTTGACGCTCCGTTAAGCTAATGGTGGTTGAAGTGAATGGTTTGATGGTAGCGTCTTTATTAATCTCAAAGTCTGCGCTTTAGCTACCATATGGTAGTTACCACCGTCCTTATAATTTTCCTTTCCTTGCTTTCTCCTTCACGAGCGCTTCTTCCTAAAAGCATTACCAGGATCTTCTATATCCTCCCATTCACCTCAAGATTCGGGTTCTTTAAGATTCAATGGAGGTGAAGGAGCTCCGTACTCTCTAATGGACACCTTGAAGGTCAATTTCTCCTTTTTTATTCAAAGAGTCAATTCAACCCCAATAACATCAATAATTGAATGCGAAGTGGTCAAGAACGTTCATCCAAGAATTATTGGGGTGTCCTCATCTTCTCTGATGTCCAAAATGTAGAAGTACGTGGGAAAGATAAATTTACGAACCTTTACAAGCATATCTTGTATAATTCCCATCGGTTTATGTGATGTTCTATCGGACGTCTTAACCAAAAACTTAGTGGGCACTAACTCTCTGAAGATGTAGGGCACCATGTTTATGCTTGCACCTAAATCTGTGAATGCCCTATCTATGATGATCCTGTTGATACTACAGGGGATGAAAAAATCCACTGGGTCCTCTTTCTTCGTAGCTATGTTAGGCTCATCTTCTAGTGATACTCCTTAACCTTCTTCTTGACGGACTCCTGTAATTTGGGCTTTGTCTGTGTTTGTTTCGTTACTACCTTAACCTTATTTTGCTCAATCTCCTGTAATTTTTTTGGTTCCCTCCTTACATATGACTCTTGCTGCTGCATAATAGGGAATGGAAATACATGTCAAGTTGCATTAAGTGACTCAATTATGGGCTCACTTGAAGGGTCTTCTTTAATCACTAGACCTTCTTCTCCATCCTTCACCTTCTCTGGCTCCTCATCTTGGGTCTTACTGATAACCATGATACGTTCTTTCAGGTTGGACTCAGTGTTGCTTAGAAAAGTTTCAGCATTCCAAGTCGATATTGCCTCCGCTAACTACTCCACTTGGACTTTTAGATTGTGTATAGATGAAGCATGGTTCTTCGTTACTTGCTCGAATTTGCTCTTGAGCCTCCTATATGCTTCCTTCATGCCTCCGATCTTATCTAAAATTTGGTCCAACTTTGAATCCATCGAGCTTGCTTTATCTTGTTGAAAGCTCAATTGCCCTGTCCTCCATTCTTATTTAACTAGGAGAAGTTCGGGTGATTCTTCTACCTGGGGTTGTAAGTGTTGGAGTAATTATCCTCTCTTATTAAGTAGCAGTCTACAGTATCATGGTCTGTCTGACCAAAGAGCTCACGTTGCACTTATATAGCCTTCACCTGGGCTAATGCCAATATGTTAATATTGCTTAGTTATCGTGTCAAAATTTTGATCTTCTCTTACATCTTTGTCATCTGATCGACCGCGACAATTCCCTTTTTCTCTTTAAAAGTATTAGGTTGCCTACCTTTCTTGCTTGTCTATAAATAGTTGTTGCTATCCATCTCCTTGATCAACTCCTCTGCTTCATCGACCGTCTTCCATATCAAAGATCCTCTTAATGCTACATCGATCGTGCCTCTAGTAGTTTTGTTCACTCTGTTGTAGAAAGTCTGCAAAAGGAACTCCTTCAGTAGGTTGTGGTGTGGGCAATTCCTTTGCAGATCCTTGTATCTCTCCCATGCTTCATAAATTGACTCCCTGTCACCTTATTAGAAATTGGTTATTTCTTTTATTATCTTCGTGACTTTTTAGCGGGAAGTACTTATCTAAAAAGGCAAGCACAAGCTACTCCCACATCATGATGCTCACGGGGCTCAGTGAAAGATACCAAGCCTTCGCTCTATCTCTAGGTGTGAAGGGGAATAACCTAATCCTAACAGTGTCCTTCAACATCTGGTGATACTGAAAAGTATCACGGATCTTAAGGAACTTCACGATGTCCGCGTTAGGATCCTCATTCGCCAATCTGTAAAGTTGGACATTTTTCTAAAGTATATTCAGGAGGGCAGACTTACTCTTCAATAAGGCCGCTTGAATAGGTGGCCTAGCTACTCCTTGGTTCAATAAGTTGAACCCTGGCCTCATAAAGTCCATGAGGGTCCTTTGCTTCCATTCATGATTAGCTTCTTGATTTATATTTCTTTAAAATTCCTTGGCCATTTGTGATTTTCCTAAGTCTACTTCTTCCTCTCACTGAGCTTTCTTAAAGGTTTGTTCTAATCGTATGATATCTAACTCTATTGTCTCTACTGCACAACTTGAACCTCTTGTGATTCTTGTGTTCATGCAAGAGCACGCTTCCTAAAATGAACGAAAGAAATGAAAACAAAAATTGAAAACTACTATAACGCCTTAAATTATAGAACTAAATTGCCTCCCTGACAACAACATAAAAAACTTGTTCACAAGGTTACACATGCTAAGTTTTAATATTTATTAACCATGGTAAATTTCGCAAGTGTATGGGCCGTTCACATAGTACCTAAGGTATCGATCCCATGAGGAGGGAAGTCTAATCCTAAAATATAAGGTCCTATTAAACTACAATAATTTAAAATAAATAACTAATGCATAAAATAAACTAATCAAATAATTAATTTCAATAATTAAATTGCAGAAATCTAAATAAGAAAACAAGTCACACAAACCAATCCCAAAACTAACCTAGAAACCAGCAATTGAGAGAAAGGGGGTTTTAATTCGAAATTAACAAAAACCTAATCAATTGTGAAATTATTGAATTAATAGGTCTAGACGGTCTTCAGGTGAATTACTTTCTCTTGAAATATAATTCTTAACCCCAATTGATAATTCCTAATTTAAATTATGGAATTGTGATCTCTCGATTCACAATTAACCCAAAACCTAAATTAGATCTAAATTGTCTAATAACCTACTAGGAAGCTATGCTCGATCTCTGGTTACATGATTCTACCGGTTTGATTCAATTCTTTACCTATCAAATCACCTAACTC
>JANZXR010094467.1:0-10272 GCA_027575705.1 Erythroxylum echinodendron
CTAATTTAATGGCATAACATAATCATACTCTTTCAATGCATAACATAACATGTTGCCCAAATGGCACATTTTCAAAATATGTCTTTTCATAAATCAATAACATAATTCATATGCAAACATGTAGCACATTGTCAAAACGTTTAAGAAGCCTTAATGGCACGTTTATAAAACAATTGAAAACATTTTTAAATTTTCTTAGTTTGGAAGAAAACTTTAGGGGCTTATTTACTCCATTATAAACATGTACCCACCTTATTTCGCTTGCTTGAAAATCTTACTCAAAAGACTCTACTCTTGCTCCTCTTCTCTCTCTTGATTTTCTTGAATCTTCACCAATCAAAGAGTTTCTTGGCTCTAATGAGAGCTCTTCTCTTCCGCTACCTTTTTCTCTTTTTGAATTACCTCAAAATCTCTCTTGAAAGCTAGCAAATGATGAAACCCTAACCTTTCTTCTTCTTTTTCTCTCTAATGGACGACTCTCTCTCTCATTTCTCTCCTCTTTTCTTTCGTTTCCACTTCAATCACGTTTTTGTTCTTCTTCAGAGCAAGACATACTTTTCCTTTTCCAATTTTGCCCTTGATGAATGCAAAAAGTCATCTTTGCTCTTTTTTATAAGCTTAGGTTCTTTTAACCTTAAATGGTCTTCCAAAAATGCCCTTTATGAAATCTAACCACTTTAACACTAAAATTCTATTAACCTATGTCATAAAATCTTGCTCACCTTAACATAATAATTAACTGCATAAAAAATAGAATAATTAATCTATCAAGACCTAAAAATTTATTTAAGTTATTGCCCAAGACCTTTTTCTAATCATGTAATTGAAGGACTTAGATAAACTTCTTTCTAGAGAAAATGTTCCTCACTATATAAATTTTCTAATGACACTAAAATCATTCAATTTGGTTTAGAAATCTGAAAGTTATAACCTAACACTTCCGAACTATTCTTATACTGAAATAATATTCTATGCTCAACTTCCATCCAAAAATTAAAATTCTTAGGGACTGACTTAGAACTCAATTCCATAATATAATTTGTAGCCCTATTTCTCTAGTTTAATGCAAATTAAGAATCACCTCATTTAGATAGCTAAAGAAAAAGTTACAGCTAAAACACCAAAGCATACTCAGTGAATATGTTCCAACTACATTTTCTAGCTTACCACTTCCAACATTTCACATATAATAGTTCTAACTTCCAAGAAAAGTTTTGGGGTCCAACACTAATGCTCCGGCTGCATTCATGGATCTTATGAATAGGGTCTTCAAGGATTATCTGGATCAGTTTGCCATAGTGTTTATGGATGACATTCTAGTTTATTCTAAGAATGAAGAGGAACATGAAAAACATCTCTGGATAGTGTTGCACACACTAAGGGAGAGGGAACTTTATGATAGATTTAGCAAATGTGAATTTTTGCTTCACGAGGTGATCTTTCTTAGGCATGTGATCTCGAAGGATAAAGTATATATTGATCCAAGGAAATTGAAGCAGTGGTGAAGTGGCATGCAGCAAAGACAGTTACAGAAGTCAGGAGCTTTCTGGGTCTGGTAGGATATTATAGGAGGTTTATTGAAGGATTCTCCATGATAGCTACTCCAATGACCAAGTTATTAAGGAAAGATCATATGTTTATCTAGAGTGATGAATGTCAGAAAAACTTTGAGGAGCTTAAGCACAAATTGACAAGTGCTCCGATTCTGACTTTGCCTATAGGAGATGAGGGTTATATAGTTTAAAGTGATGCTTCAAGAAAGGATTTGGGTTGTGTGTTGATGTAGGGAGATAAACTAATAGCTTATGCCTCGCAGCAATTGAAGTCGTATGAGTTGAATTATCCAACCCATGATCTGGAATTGGCAGTAGTAATTTTTGCCCTGAAGATGGAGTTCAAACGAGGATTTTTACAGATCATAAAAGTCTCAAGTACTTATTGAGCTAGAAAGAGTTAAATTTGAGACATAGAAGGTGGTTAGAGTTGCTTAAGGATTATGACTTGTTGATTAAATATCACCCAAGAAAGGTGAATGTGGTGGCGGATGCCTTGAGTAGGAAATCATCCATAGCCTATATTCAAACAGTTTATTTGCCGTTATTGATAGAGATGGCTAAACTGAAGATAAGTTTGACACAGTAGGAGCCTAATTGCATTATAGAAAATTTTAGAGTGAGATCGATACTCAGGGAGAAAGCTAAGGAGTTGCAAGCATAGCAGAATTGAACAAACTCTGAGAAGAAATTCAGAATGGCAAAAAATTTAAAGAAGTAGTGAGGGATGACAGGCTTATCATTATAGGGAACTAACTCTGTATTCCAAATTTCCAGGAAGTAAAGGACGAGATACTCGATGAGGCACATAATGTGCCTTATGCTATGCACCCAGGTAGCAGCAGAATGTACAAAAATTTGAAAGAGCATTTCTGGAGGAAAGGTATGAAGAGGGATGTAGCACAATACGCAAGTAAGTGTCTAGTGAATCAGCAAGTCAAGTCTAAACACCAGGCACCTTGGCAAGTTAAATCCATTGTCCATTCCTGAATGGAAGTGGCAAAGGGTGACTATGGATTTTCTGATAGGTTTGCCCAAGACCCGTAGGAAGCATAATGTTATATGGGTTATAGTTGATCGTTTGACAAAGCTAGCCCATTTTTTGGCAATTAAACAGACTGATTCTTTGCATGTGCTAGCAAAGAGGTATATAGATGAGATAGTGAGACTGCATGGGATTCTATAGTTCCTGACAGAGATCCTCGATTTACTTCTAGATTTTGGGGAAGCTTACACGAGGCTCTAGAAACCAAATTGAATTTTAGCACTGCTTTTTACCCCCAGATAGAAGGTCAACTTGAGAGAACTATTCGAACACTTAAGGGAATGCTCAGGGCATATGTGATGGATTTCAAAGGAGCTTGGGATGAGCATTGCCAATGGTCATTTTCTTACAATAATTCGTACCATTCAAGCATTCAGATGGCTCCTTATGAAGCACTGTATGGAAGGAGATGTAGAACTCCTATATGCTAGTATGAAGAAGGAGAAAGGAGATGAATGGGAGCAGAGTTAATTCAAATGACAATTGACAAGGTCAATTTAATGAAGCAGAGGCTTAAAGCATCATAAGATAGAATGAAAAGCTATACTAATCCACATCGTAAGGAAATGGAGTATGAAGTGGGTGAGAAAGTTTTCCTTAATACATCTCCTTGGAAAGGAGTCATGAGGTTTGGTAAGAAGGGTAAGTTGAGTCCAAGATATGTGGATTCCTTTGAGATTCTTGAGAGAATTGGACCGTTAGCCTATAAATTGGCACTACCACTGGAATTATCACAGATATATGATGTCTTCCCTGTTTCCATGTTGAAGAGCTATAGATCGGATCCCTCTCACATCACTCATACCACTGAGGTCTAGTTGAGAGATGATCTGATTTATAAGGATACTCCAGTGGAGACTTTGGATACTAAGGAAAGGTCCTCAGGAACAAGACAGTTCAACTAGTCAAAGTCCTATAGAAAAACCATTCTCAGGAAGAGGCCACGTGGGAGCCCTTAGAAGCCATAAAGGAGAGGTATCCACACCTCTTCGATAACTCAGGTAAGAATTTCGAGGACAAAATTCCTTTAAGAGGGGAAAAAATGTTGGCCCCGAATTTTTTTATTTATGTAAGCATGATTTAAATGAAGTATGAGATTTTGATAAATTAAGTTTTTGGAGTTAATTATTATGTTAATTTTAGTAGGATTTTTTATTATATGGTTTAATTGATTAAAGTAATAAGAAGGTTGAAGGGTATTTTTGGAAGATCACTTAATGTTAAAAGAGCATAAGCTTATAAGGAAGGATAAAATTGACTTTTTGGGCTCATTAAGGGTAAAAAGGGGAAGAAGAATAGTTGTCTTACAATTAAAGAAGAAGAAAATGAAAATTGAAGAAAGGAGGAGAGACTGTCGTGGGAGAAGAGGAAAAGAAGAGAAAGCTAAACTAGGTTTCCAATTTTCTTAGTTTTAAAGAGTGTTTTTGATGTTGTTCAAGAAGGGAAAAAGAAAGAGGAAGATTAGAGCTTCCATTTAAGCCAAGAGACTCAATAATTGGTGAAGATTCAAAGTAAGTTTATGTTTAAAATTTTGGATTTTTGGAAGGGTTTTGATTCACTAAGCTTAAGAAATGCATAGGTTTAAGTATTCTAGGATCAATTTAGTGTATATATTTCTTTAAGTTATCAATTGGAAGTCCTATAGAATTGGGAATTTTTTTACCAATATTGAAGGAAATCAAAAGGAGAGGCAAGAGGAGCAAGAAGAGACACATCTTTGAGCAACTATTAAGCAAGGAATTTAAGGTGGGTTACATTTTTATAATTGAATAATAAGCCGTTAATGTTTCTTCCAAATCAAGAAAGTTAATGTTTTTCAATTGTATTATAAACACGCATTTATTGTTCTTTCAATGCTTTAGGAAAGTTCCATGTGTTTGGTAAGTGAATATTATGTGGATGATTTATGAAAAGAATGTGAAAATGAATCTTTTTTTTTTGAAATAAATAGATTACAATGTTTATGAAATCACTTTTTGAAAAAACTGCCATTTTAGGCAACAAGTTTACAAGTTATGAAATACATGTTACTTAGGTTTGGTTTAGTCCATTATGTATTTCAAGTCCACTTTTACTAAAGGTTTCTCCCGCCTACCTGCAAGTGGATGGAGCTCCTTCAGGGACTCCCTCATGTTTACGACTACGCAAAAACCACTATGTGGGATTGTGATAGTTCGTTCTGTTCACGACTACACAAGACCATTTTATGGGAATGAGTTAGCTCGTTCTATTTATGCACCTCCCAAACCATTTTGATGTGCTTATGTGTTGACAAGTTTATTGAATGCATGATTTCGGTTGCTTAAAAAGTGTTTGGTAAATTAAGAATTTGGAAATATGTGTTTCATGATGCAATGTGAATTTTACAATGGTTTTTCTTGTTACTAGTTAAAAAAATTTTACCCATGAGCTTTAAGCTCACCCCCTAATTATATCCCATCTTCATGTGATGAGCAAGAGATCGAGTGAATGAGCATAAGGGCATTACTCCGAATTATGCTTATTTTGTATTTTAAGTTAGTTTTTGTAAAACAAGGCTTTAGTTGTATTTTGAGCAATTATACTTTGTGTAGATTATGTATTTTTGTACTATGACGTATTGTGGCTTGAAATGCTCATTAAAGCGTTGTAAAACTCTTATCTTTTGATGATAATGAAATATGATTGTATTTTTGCTCCAGACTCTCAAAGTTTGTAGATTGCATTTTAAAGCATTCATAGGGGTAAAAAAAAAATTCTGACTTCTAGGGTAAATATGTATTGATTTAGGCTGAATTAGATAGCATTGTCTCTTAAAAGTTGTATATATTTTTCTTAGCTTTCCAAAAATATAAAGTTTGGAATTTTTGGACTTCGGACGCAGAAGATATGGCCTTTAGACGAAGCATAGGTACCAGATGAAGCGCCAGACGAAGATATTTTGACACTCTAGATGACAAAAATTTTTCTTCAAGGCCTCCATGAAATTGTAGATCTTGAAGTTCTTTTTGAAACCATCCTAAAACAACCACAATCTGATTTCTCTAGTGAAAGTTATGCCAATTGTCCCAAGATAGGTACAATATGATTGAGGACATAATTATGGTTGACTCTTTTGGCCATAACTTCATCGTCCGGCCTCCAAATGAAGTGATTATTGAACTAATAGATTCCTAACCCATTTTTCTATCCCCTTAAAAAAAATTGGTAGCCTTTAGTGTTGAATTGAAAAATATTAATGGAAAGAAAGTGAGGGAATCGATTGGAGGAGCATGACTTAGTTATGAGTATAGATGTAAAATGAATCTTCCTCACGGTTTCACTCATTTCTCTCAAGTTTTTGATGGTTAGTGTTTCACTCAAACTTTCTATAGGAAACTAAACTACCATACGATTGCTAGTACACCAATTCTCCTCTACAATGATTGCATGCATTAATAGCTCAAAAGGACTTGCTTCAGGTTGTAATGGGGTAAGGGTTAAGGTAGGTAAAGAGGGTAAAGGGTTTAACACAAGCCTTCGTAAAGTAAAAAGTGGGTAAAAAGGAATAACAAAGCATGATTCCGAGATACACAAATGTAACTATGCTGCTACTCTGCACTTATTGATGCTACTCAAGTGTTCTTCCTTTTTCTTTTCTTTTATTTTTAACATTTTTTCATTTTTCTTTCTTTTTCTTAATACATGTAAGAAACTATAAATGAAATAGAACTAAATACAATATGATTCAAAAACAGAAGTATCTTTAACTCATCTCAGTAAAAATTTTCACAACGATGCCAACTAATGCATTTTTTAATACTCTACTAAGCTTGTGAATGGGTAAGTTAATGGAGTTTCAAGTTATAAATTTTTGGGTATTTTCAAGAAACAAAATGGTTAAGGCTCAATGGGAGTAGCAAGGGATAATAAAAAGGTAGCTCATTTAAGCCAAGGATTAACACAAAAAAGGCCTTAAACATCTCCATCATCTAGTAGATTCAAACTGATTCAAAACAAGTTCTGAAGGTAATAACCTACAGATGCATCACACAACAAAGAAATAGAATGACTATAGATGGAGTCATATAGGCTCAATCCTCACATTGGCTCAAATGAACATTCATTATGCATCTTTACACTACCTCATTGCTCAAATTTCAAGTTGTGAGTAAGCTTATGTAACCAACTACTTTTCATCACTCAACATGGTTCACTTTCTACTCAAGTAGCCTAATCCCAAGTTCAAGCATGCATTCAATGTAATTCTAACTAACATGATAGAATCTTATGGCAAAATAAATCAAAATGATTCAAGTGTGGTTCTATTGCTTAACATTAAACAACATGATATTCCTAAACATGCATCCTAATTAACAAAATGCAGACAGTGAGTAAAACAATGCAATTGAAAAAACAAGTGTCACCTCCCCATACTTAAAGAACACAATGTCCCCAATGTGTCAAGATAACTACAAAATAAAGAAAAATGAAATAAAATCAAACAAAAGACAACAAACCAAACAAAAAACATAAAACCAAACAAAATACATGAAACCAAACAAAAGAAATTGACACAATTTAAAAGTTTAGGGTAAGAAGGGCTTATAGAGATTGTGGTGACGACGGTGTTCGCGAAAGGGCTTGAAAATTATTCCTCTAAAAGAACTTGAGGAATTTCTTCTTCAAGTACCACTGCTCCTCGTGGACTTGTCTCATTTAGGTGTCGAGCTTGTTAATTTGCAATGTCATTTGTTGATGATTGGAGGCCATTTGGTTAACGATTTACTAAAATTTGTTGACCTCTGCTGGTGCAGTTGGTTCCTCTTCCACTGTTTCTTCTTGTGACTCTGGGATTGCTTGGGATGTTAAAGGTCAGGAAGCAGCTGTATCCTTGCACTTCTTGTTCTTCACTACAGTTCACGTCTGAGGATTTCGAAGTTCCATAGATTGGAGCTCCAAAATCTTATATCGCCTTAAATAAGATATGTCAAACATATCGTATTAAGTTATATGTACACTATCCACATCATAGTTGTAAAACAAAGCCAAAGCAGTAACAATGTGAGACATGCCAAAATAAGAGATTTTCTTATTCACAAAACTCACTATCATTTAAAAAATCTAATAAGGAGTTTTGATTTTGATTTTTCGATCTATACACTAAAGGAAGAAAAGTTCTTTGGCTTAGCATTTATTACTTTCAGTTTTATTGAAAACCATTAAGCACATAAATTTATGCAAAAGTAAATGCTCGGCGCTTCGGATTAAAGTGTTTGGTGCATTTCGAGAGTCAAAATTAGTTTCACCCATTATAGTTTTCCATTAATTATCCACATCAAAGTCATCATGATCATCTAAAATTTTTTAGTTTGATAAATCGAAAAGTGCATGAATGGCATGATGATCAAGTTTATGCACATCGCTAGCCATGCTAAACCAAAATACATCCATTTTAGGATTATAGTGTACTGTGGTGAAAAACTCAGTAGCCATTATAAAGTAAATAGGCACATCACACCGAATGAATCTATTCCAACCTATGTTCGCAGCTAATCGCTCAACATTACGCCTCACTCCTATATTTTCTAATAGTTCAAACATCAAAGTATCAAGGAGTAATTAATTCCCCATCTCTAAAGTCTTGAAAATGCATACCTTTATCCTCCAAATAAATGGGGAATGCGGCATGAAAAGTTGCGGCCATAGGCGCAATTCATGGGTCAGTTTTTGAACTGCCATCTTCTTTGGAGCCATTGTAAGATGAAAACCTACAAAAGTAAGTAAGAGAGGGATGGCCTTATTTTTTATAGAGAGAGAGAGAAATCTTACCCAAATCCTTGTATCTTGAATGATGAATGTATAAGAAGAGCAAAGGATTGTAATAATGATGGAAGAGATGAAGAAAATACTAAGAATCTAATAGAAGATGAAGGAATTTAGAGAGTGGGAGAGTGGGTTTTGTAGGTTTAGAGAGAGAGAATGTGAAACTTTGAAGTGAATGAAAGAAGAAAAGGGCAGAGAAATTTAAAATTTTCCTCAGATTAGGCTTCCCACAATTGTGGGAATACCACTGATTCCCACAATACTGGGTTTTCTCTCTAGAAACTTTCTGGAGAGATTTCCCATGGTCGTGGGAATCACCTCCATTCTCACAATCGTAGGTTAACTCTCCAAAAACTTTTTGAAGAGTTTTCCCACAGTTGTGGGAAACTTACCGATTCTCACAATCGTGGGTTGGTGTAATTCTTTTATTTCCAAACCTTTTTCCAAGCCTAGCATGCATTCTCAATGATCCCACAACCTATAAATATATCAAAATAATATTACCAACAAGAAATTTAAAGAGAAAACCAAGTTAAAATTCGAACAAAATCCAAATAAATACCAATCAAACTCAAATCAAACATAGTCATAACTAAATGAATCAAATAAATAAATAGATAAAAACAATCAAAAGAAAGATAAAATTCCATTGGTTGCCTCTCATGCAGAGCTTTCTTTGAACGTAGGCGGTTCAAATGAAAGGTATGGTGATAGTGTAGAAACTGATCTCAAACTCTGCACATTAGCTACCCTGGTATGGATTCCACCTTCCTTATGGTTTTCCTTCCTTCACTGTCTCCTATGCGATCGTTTCTTTCTAAACGCGTTCCTAGGATCCTCAATATCTTCCTATTCTCCTTGAGGTTTAGGTTCCTTGATATCTGCTAGGGGTAAAGGAGAACAATATTCTTTCTTAACACCTTGAAAGTTAATTGATCCTTTCCTACTCTCAAAGTTAGTTCACCACCATCAACGTCAATGATCGAACGAGAAGTAGCCAGGAATGGTCATCCAAAGACCATAGGGATTTCTGCATCTTCTCCAATATCTAGTAGATAGAAATCTGTGGGGAAGATAAATCTATCAATTTGTACTTGCACGTTCTTAATAATCCCCTTCGATTGGTGCAATCTTCTGTCAGTCGTTTTCACTAATATCTTTATGAGCTCTAACTCTCCTAACCCTAACTTTTGACTAAAAGTATAGGGCATCATATTGACACTAGCTTCTAAATCTGCGAATGCCCTGGCTATGCTGACTCCATTGATACTGTATGGAGCAAAAAAGTACCCTATGTCTTCTTTTTTATGTGCTATGCTAGGATTTCCTTATGTTATGTGCTCCTTCACCTTTTTCTTGACCGATACCTTTAACATAAGCTTTGTTTGAAGTTGATTCGTTACATCCTTCATCTTATTTGACTTAATCTCCTTAAAACTCCTTTTTGCTTTACTTGAATTTGACTTCTGCCTAGCAAAGATAAGATATGGAATTCCAAGTTAAGGCTCCTTGATTTGCTCAACTACTAGCTCACTTGGAAGGACATCCAAAACTGTTTGTTCTTCTCTTTTGTCTTCGTCTTTCTTCTCGTTTTCACTTTCCTTTTCTTGTGTCTGATTGATGGCCATAATCTTTTCCTTTGGGACTTTGTTATTGCTCAATAGGCTACTTTCATTTCTAGAAGACAAAGCATTAGTGAGTTGACCTACCTGAATCTCCAAATTGTGGATAGATTGTTAGTCGTGTGCCCTAGGCCAATAGTCATATGTGACTTTTGTACTAACCTTCTAACTTATTAATAATATATTATAAAGTATTCTTTTAAATATGCATGTATATTGTTTATGTAATGTGATTTACATTCCATGAATAGTATTAGGCTTATGTCAT